>JBCEWC010000341.1:0-61406 GCA_038996855.1 Solanum aculeatissimum | reverse complement strand
AAGGGTGATTTGGTAAAATTACCCCTATCATTTACTACTTCTTAATCCCTGTGTCAAGTCAATAGGGGCCAAGTAAAATTGGACGGAGGGAGTTAGTATAATAATTAGTTCAAAAGTCAACTAATTTAAAAAGGCGAGGGTTCGTCTGTTATCCCTTTTTGAAATATATTATTTAGTAAATGATGGTCCTTTTATTTTCGGAATAAAGCATGATGCCCTTTAATTAAATTATTATAGCGAAATTATCAATTATATATTTAAACTATATAGGGGTTGTTGTTTTTTTATTCTTCTGAACTTAACTCTTTTAATATTATTTACGTTCTTAAATTAAAAGCTAGAGCAAAAATGTACTTAAATGTGCAATAACATCATCTTAAATTCTTAATGAATACCGTAAGCTAATTAAGCACAAAAAAAGTGCAATAATTGCAAATTTTCTCATGTTAATTTGCTAAAAAGTTGTGTTTTACAATATTGATCAAAGTTCACAGGCGGCTTAGGCGAAAAATTATAGTTCATTTGTTCACTTTTACTCGTCTATTATTTCAAAATTATTTTTTCACTTTTACTTGTCATTTTTAACATATAATTACTCTTTTCCCATGTTTTACCCTTTTAAAGTTATTTTTTAAAACCTAATATTCCCTCTGTTCCAATTTATATAAGTTAGTTTGACTTGACACATAATTTACATAAGAACGAAATACTTTTAAAACTTATGATCTAAAACGAGTCATAAATATTTGTGTTGTCAGAAATTATTTCATCAAGAATAAAATGGATATTTTAAAATTAAATTTTTACTAAATATAAATGAGACGGAGACCCCACTTGTAGATTCCCGGGAACAGCCTCTCTACCTCTATGAGGTAGTGATAAGGTCTGCATACATTTTTACCCTCCCCAGACCCCACTTGTGGGATTTCCGAAAATAATCTCTCTACCTTTATGAGATAGTAATAAGATCTGCGTATATTTTTACCCTTTTCAATCTCTACTTGTGAAATTTTACCGGGTATTTTATCGTTGTATAAATGAGACAGAGACCCCAAAAGTCAAAATTGTCAGAACAAAAAATGAAAACAATGCTTGTGTTAGTGACTTTTTGTGTGCGTGGGGGAGAGGGGCAGTTGCAAGAATTAAATTTTCTGGCCAATTAGAGGGCAACAAGCATTTACTGAATTAGAAGGTGACAGTTGAGTTTGCTTATAATTGTTTCAGTGGACCTACCATGTGTGATTTTCTTGCACTATATAAAAGCCTCATATTGTGTAAACGTTCTTGCATGTCTTGGTTTGTGTTACTAGTGTGATCATTTCTTATATATACACACATAATGGGTCGTAGTGTTTGTGTTTGTATTATCTTGCTTGTGTGTGTTGTGGAAAATTGTGTGGTGTTTGGTGATGATGTTAATGATGAGAAGTTTTTGTTTAAGCATCGTAGGTTTGGTGGGGGTTTAGGACATGGGATTTATAAAAAAGGGTTTAGACATGGTGGAGGTCTTGGACTTGGTGGTGGTGGAGGAGTTGGTGGTGGTTTAGGTGGTGGAGGTGGTCTTGGTGGAGGAGCGGGTGGTGGTTTAGGTGGTGGAGGTGGTCTTGGAGGAGGAGCTGGAGGTGGTCTTGGAGGAGGAGCTGGTGGTGGTCTAGGAGGTGGCGCAGGGGGTGGACTAGGAGGTGGTGCAGGTGGTGGTCTTGGAGGTGGTGCAGGAGGGGGTCTTGGAGGAGGTGCTGGTGGAGGCATTGGAGGTGGAGCTGGTGGTGGCATAGGAGGGGGTGCCGGTGGTGGAGCAGGTGGAGGCATTGGAGGAGGAGCAGGAGGGGGTGGTGGAATAGGTGGAGGAGTTGGAGGTGGAGCTGGTGGTGGCATTGGAGGAGGTGCTGGTGGAGGCCTTGGTGGAGGAGCTGGAAGTGGTGGTGGAATTGGAGGAGGTGCTGGTGGTGGAGCAGGTGGAGGCATTGGAGGAGGTGCTGGTGGTGGAGCAGGTGGAGGCATTGGAGGAGGTGCTGGTGGAGGCATTGGAGGAGGAGTCGGAGGTGGTGGTGGAATTGGAGGAGGTGCTGGTGGTGGTGGCGGCATTGGAGGAGGAGCTGGTGGAGGTGGTGGCGGCATTGGAGGAGGTGCTGGTGGAGGTGGTGGCATTGGAGGAGGAGCCGGAGGAGGAGCCGGAGGAGGTGTTGGTGGAGGCATTGGGGGAGGAGCCGGAGGAGGTGGTGGAATTGGTGGTGGAGGAGGTGGTGGTGCCGGAGGTGGTTTTGGTGGAGGTGTTGGAGGAGGTTTTGGAGCAGGTGGAGGATTTGGTGCTGGTGCTGGTGCTGGTATTGGCGGTGGTGGTGGCGGCGGCTTTGGCGGTGGTGGTGGCGGCGGCTTTGGTGGTGGTGGTGGCATTGGTGGTGGTCTTCATTGATCAACAAAATTTCTATCTTTTCCCTATGTCCTCTTATATCAAGTGGTTAATTTGCCTTTCATTAGTTGTTATTCTTTAGTGAAATTTGGTATTGTTAGCAATTAAACAAGTCCAATTATATCATATTAATTTATAGTCTTTTTTTTGTTTTTGTTGTTGTTGAGTTAAAGCAAAAGCTTTTGTCCATCTTTGCTTGAAAATAGCTAATGGACTATATAATTGTAATGCCCAATCTTGTCATCATTAATAAATATAGTTTTATTCTCAAATATATAGTTTACCAATCACACATCAATATAAATATTTGATAACTCTTTGTTCCATAACTAAAACTTATCATCTTGTTTGGATGATTATGTTGTATCGTATTGCATTATTAGTCTAAATTATATACACAGTGTTTGTTTTGGTTGTTACTTAGTATCTATTATATTTTTTCATGTAAATTCACTGTTGGATAATGATGAAAAGACTCATTTTGTATAGCGATCGATTTGGTATGATTGCATCGCCACCTTAGTATTTTTTTTCTCACTTTATCTGTATTTATTACGTGGCTCTACCCCTTACCTAATAATTTCTTGTATGTTTATCATTCAAATAATGTATATATGTTATTATGTAATGGCGAAGAACGATACAATCTATCTAAATATTGTATTCATTAAAACAATACAATACGACACGATATATTATGAAACGATACGTAATAATCATCCGAACAAAATGTAAGTTGATGGAAGACAATCACTTAAGACTTTCCTTGTCTCCACTAAAATCTAAAGTTTGGTTGCAAAAATGTAATTTGCATAAACATAAAAAATATGAATTTATCATTATCATTAATTATTTTCATTCTCAGAGTTCTTCACCTAAAATTTGTTCCTGGAAAAAAAATCTCACCTTATTCTAACAAAATCACGACAAATAGAGGAAAAGAAATAGTGAAAATCAAATTCATGCTAAATGGATTAACGAATCATCTTATATTAATTTAATTTGTAAGATAATGCACATATATTAAGAAAAATATTCAAGAACGTAATTTAAATCACACTTTTCATTATTATCCTTTATGAAATTATAAATTCAGCTTTGCAAGTAATGTAATTTATCTCCTATAAAATATGAAACTTCAACAAATAAAAGCGCAAATATGAAAAAAAAATTCAGACATTCATCTTGAACTTTGAACAATGAAAAAAACCCAAAACATATTAAGTTAATATGGGATAGAGAAAGTATCTACGAAATTTATCTATTGCTAATTTTTAAAATAGTATTTTAATGTTCGTTAAAATTCGATGAACGGAGTACTACATATAACTATGTCAATGAAGTATAAAATTGAAAAGGTGAAAATATGCGTGACTGAAAAATCTTAATAACTCAGTTGATTGAGTACATGAATTCGTTGGCTGCCTTGTAATCCCTCTCTCATTCCTCCTCCACACATTCACTTTTTTTTTTATAAAAAATATTTTTTTTAGGACAAAAAAAGGTGAGATACAAGCTACTCTTGGTCCTAGTGAAATGAGGCCAAAAAATGGGACAAAATATTGTATTTTTTGGAAGATTCTAAAAAGAAAACATCAAGACTTCCTTCTAATATTTTAGTTATTTCTTTTTGCCAAAACTTCTAAAATAGGAGTAGTATTTTTGAGATTTAAAGTTAATTTTAATGAGAGAATTTATTTTTATTTACTCAATATTTTTTCAAAAATAGTTAAAATAAATTTATCATTGATAAAAGACAAATCTCACTTTTTCTGAATTAAAGATTTTGAATTCAAATCTCAAAATAAAATTCTTTTTTTTCTAAGGAATGTTTTTTCTCTTCAATTGGATTTATGAGTCGTCTCAAAATTGAATTAATTGAACGCCCTTACTTTAGTGGCTTGATCCTCCCGCTAATCCTGATATATTTACCTTTTTTGGTGTCTTTCTACATGTATCGATAAGATAATATAATGATATTATATCAATAGTAACATTTTGAGTATACGAAAATAGACCATTAAAGAAATATGGTGGAGTGGTACATATATACTGCTTCTTCATTTTTAATTAACTCGAGATTTTATCTTCTAGTCCTGGATCAAAGAAGCAATTACTAGTAGAAGCGTTTTACCCTAATATAAGATTTTCGATCAAACTTAAATTTTTCAATCACGACGTTACACTGAAAACCAAAATAAATAAATAAATAAAGATTATAATATAAAATAATTCTGTTTTTCCAGGCTAGATTTTGGCAGCTTCTATTTGTCTTATAAAAATACCATAGTAAATGTTCAGTTTGATGTAGATTGAACATCCATTATTGGGACCTCACAAAGACCAAATCAAACATGAAATTTGAAAAAAGGTTACAGTAGACAATTTATATTAAGTCATCATATCTTAGGACAAGTTCGGTGCAATAAAAGTCTCGCTGTGTACAGGGTTCGAGGAAAGGTTCAACTATAAGAGTCTATTGTACGCAATCTTACCTTGCATTTCTGCTGGAGGTTGTTTTCAAGGCTTGAACCCCCGTGACCATCCGTAACCTTCTGGTCTCATGACAATAACTTTATCAATTACTCCAAGGCTCCTCTTCCTTATCTTCAAGATTAAGGTACTAAATTAAGGACAAATATAATTAAATTTAAATTCTTATTATAAATATATTCAAGACAATCTTAACTTTATTATGTAAAATCTTCAAAAGTTTATATGATAAAGTGTGCTTTGAAATAGGAAACTTCCTAGCCTTTTTCCCCTTTTAATGGTTTCAATTGAACATAAAATATCATATCAACTTTATAAATTTGAATTCAAATTTAATTTTAAATTTATATGTTTTAATGTCTAGCTACCACTCATTTGCAACTCAATTAACAAAATATTATTCAATAGAACTTGCTCCTTCTTTCATTTTTTCTTGTCATATTTTGCTTTACGAAGGTAATAATTTGATTAATATCTGGAGTTAAATTAAATTAATTTTGTAAAATTTTAAATTTGAATATTTGAAAACTATATGAAAAACATTATAAATTGTAATTCTTTTCATATAATTAAAAAATATATCTTATAATGTTGATCAAAATTCATATGGTTTGACTTTTGAAAAACGAAACATGAATAAAGTCATGGTTATATGAATACCAATGATCTGACAATATTCACACTATATATTACATTACTTCCTTCGTTTACTTTTATTTGTCAGTATTTCACTTATCGAGATCAAACTATATTAACTTGATCAACATTTTAAGATGTATTTTTTCATCATATTAATATGAGAAAGATTGCAACTTATAACATTTTTCGTATAGTTTTTAACCATCTAAATTTAATATTTTAAATATTAAATTTAATTTTAAAGTTTAATCAAATCAAACTCAAAAAGTTACAAGTAAAAATGAACGAAAAGAGTGATAAATTGTAATTATGAAATCATATCATCTCATCAAACTTTTTTTTTTCTTATCATAGCCAGCTACTTTATTTGTACATGGGCCACTTTTTTGACAAGACACAGACAAAACTCATATGTAACATTATTTTTCAATAATTATTTTTAAAAAAAATCAAGAAAAACATCATGATCTGTAGCCAAAAAAAATCTGACACTATTGTATTTTATGGGTGTCTCAAACTTTTTCATCCCTGAATCACTGCATTTGCCTCATTCATAAAAAAAAAATTAAAAAAAATTCAAGAATCACAAGACATGAATTTTCAACAAACATCCTTTGTGTTCACATCAACATTCAATCTTAAAATCAACAAAAAAAAAAGTATTAAAAGTTAGAGTTAATGTTTTTCATCATGTATTTCACTCTTTTAAAAGTAAAAAAGGGTGAGAATTTGGAGGGCGCGTGGCGTTAAATCTGGTTCGCCCTTCAGAGATTGGGAACCCTTCTATTGAGCATCAATTGAAAATCAATCTGTGAGCCGAAAAAAGATTTAACTAAATTAAAAGGGGTCAGAACGAATTTTTCAAACTTGAAAATCCATTCATTTCTCATACCCTTATCGATACAGAATAGTTTCATGTTCTTTAAGATTAGTTATTCCTTTCCATTCATATATATAAATATTTCAAATTTTGGTCTAGTTTAGATCACAAATTTAAAAATTCTTGATTATGATTATTTTTCGAGAAATTAAAATAGAGTTAGGTATTCCAACATTAACTCAAAAAAGGTTCATATACCATCAACTTTATTTATCAAACATTAGTAGCATATAGTAGAAACATAAGACATCAACAAACTAATAATTTCCCATGTATAACATACATAATTTTTTTTGTAATAAAACAAAGAAGAACAAAAAAAAAAGGGAAATAAAATCATAATAATATTAATTAATAATACCAAATTACTAACACTTCTTTTGCAATTAATTTCATTTGTTGGACTCTGGATTTGCACCACTAGGAACTTCATGAAGAGCCTCCCCATAATATTGGCCAACCTTGGTCTTGGTCATGGTCGTGGTCGTGGTCGTGGTCGTGCCAATGACAGTACTGGCAATAGGAGTCGATTGTTTGAAGTAGACTTGCATCGCGACCGATTTTCCCCTAGATGGAGAAATATTTATGAGTAGCAGCCAAATAAAGATGAGAAAAAGAGTTGTTTTTGCCATGAAGAAAAATAATAATAACCACCCCCCAATAACACTAGGGAGATCAACATCCATGAACCAAATGAAACCACTAATAATATAAGAAATGTTACAAACTAATTATATGAAGATTTAAAAAAATATATATATATATATAATCTTTACTATGAGAAGAAAGTTTTCTCAATTTTGAATAAACCATAAATGTTTATGACTTATAAAGAAGAGTACTTGCAAAAAGGAGATGCATATAAATATGGAAAATCTTGTAAACCATGATATTTTATTTTATTTTAATTTCCATGTTGCCCCTTTTGTTTATCTATTTTTGCAATTATAACCCCTCTTTGTGAATGGGAAAAAAAAATAAGGCTAAGTTTTCATACATGGGACCCCTTTTGATGACAAGTCAAGTCCATCCTTAGATATGTGAGGATGTAATTAATTGAAGAATTTAAGTTATATGCGTAGGGATTGAAATTTTGTAGGACATCAGAAGATAAGTGTTATTTCAGTAAGGTTTTTTGGAGGTTATTCTATCTTAAACTCTAATCATGTCTATATAAAGGGTATTATAGCTTTGCTATTTTAGGTATTTTAACTGAAATACACCAATCTGGAATATTAGTACCTGCTCTTCGATTGGAGTGGTTAATAATGCACGTAAGTATGATGATATTGGGCTATGCAACCCTTCCGTTCGACGTACAACAATGTGTTGAACTACTTCAATAAGTCTGCGAGTGAGATATCCAATAACGTCTGATGTTCGTACAACAGTATCCACAATTATTCCCTTGAAAATCATCTCGAATATCCCACAAATTCTTGGGTATATATAAAGAAATCGAAAACTCGAATATCCCACAAATTCTTTGGTATTCATGAAGAGATCAAAATCTCGAAAATCTCACAAACTATTGGGATATTCACAAAGAGATCAAAATATACTAAAGTCTTCTTGATAATCAAATACTTCAAGAAGATCCACACAAATCCTTTTATGGAGATCAAGTAGAAATCATCCTAATTCGAGAAATACGTCACTAACGACCCTCGAATCGTGGAGAAATCTAACGAGAAAAGAATCAAGAGAGGAACAAATTTGTACCCATATTGTTTATCAATAAAATTATGTTTCTTCGTATTTTATTTGTGATTGTAATTTATTTTTTATCACTTTAAAATTTATTGCAAACAATATGTATCAATTTTTTTATTTGCTATGTTATCAAAGAGCATAGAATTTTCACATGAATAGTCAGACAAATATATTATTTTACATCATATATGATGCACTATATCCTATTAGAGATCTGAAGTTAAGTGTGTTTGGACAAGGGTACTAATACTAGAATGGGGTGACCTCCTAATCGAGAAGTCCTCGTACTGTATTCCTTCTTTTTGAGTTAAAAAAACAATCTCTTTATTCAATAGAATAAAAACAACATTTACGTATTATGAAATTGCATGAAATATATTATTATTATACATAACTTTTATATAGTGTAAAACAAGTTAAACATCTTTTACACGATACTTATTAAATCCTTGAATTATGAGAGATTAAAGGGATTTGTTTGACAAAGCTTGTAAGTGACGTTTGAAAAATCTATAATTAACAACTCCATTATACCACCAAAAAGTCACATTTGACTATGATGTTTTGCTGCCTTTTATGTGATGAGAACACAAAGGAAAATAGTTTTTCATTTTTCTTTGAATTTCCCTAAATTAGAGTTAGTTTTTCTTCTTTTTTTGTGCAATGAACCATATAGCTTTCCATAAATAAATAAATAAAATTAAAATAGTGTAAATGAATTACTTTTTGACTTATTTAACATGATATAAAAAGCGAACATCAGCAAAAGATTTAAAGAAAAGTGGTGAAAAGACAATTTTATCTAAAGTTGAGTCTTTTAATGAACGACAAAAAGTTTAAACAACATTTCTAAGGGTCTTCACGCTTTTAATATAGTATAGATTTGTTTCGATATGAAATACATATATTAAAAAAAACACTCAAAATGTCATTAATCTCTCAATATCCATAATTCAACTTTCCACGCGACGTGTTTAAGGCTTACTCCCTTCTTTTTAAAAAGAACGACCTACTTTCATTTTTAGTCTATTTAAAAATTAATGATCTTTTTCTTTTTTGGTAACATTTTATTTTCAACTTTTCACGTGACATGTTTAAGGCCACAAGATTAAATGACATTTTGGTACATTTGTCATTTAATTTAGAACCACAAAATCAAAAAGTCATACTCTCTCTCTCTATCCCATTTTATATGACACTCTTTCCTTTTTGGTCCGTCCAAAAAATATATCACCTTACTCTAATTGAAAATAATTTACCTTTAATGAAATGATTCTCAGCTACACAAATATCTAAGAATAATCGATTTTGGACCACAAGTTTTAAAAAATTTCCTTTTTTCTGAAACATCAAGTCTAGTCAAAGCGTGCCACATAAAATCAGATGAAAAAAGTATTTAATTTCTTAAACTCCATGTCAAATTAAATCAGGTGATTCTTTTCGAAACAGAAGAATTTTATTTAGATTAAAAAAAATTGCTGGTGTGGGGCTAATTTTTGTAGCTTGGACTCTTGCATAAGAAATCTCTCAATTTTGACTCATGCAAATCTATTGAAAATTACACATGATTTAGAACCTTATCACCTTTTAATATTATAATAATAATAATTAATATTTTTGGGGATTATAAAATTAAAAGTTGCTAACAAAAAAAAAAAAAAACAAAACAAAAGTCTCCATTGGTTTCTGCAGCTGTTGGCTTGATTGTATGCATTAGGTCCCCACTTTTATCACTATAAAAACACATGCATGTACGTTAAGGTTATTATTGTAATTTCATCTCTTGTGACTCCACATGGACATGTGGCATGATACTATACGTACATGCAGGGGCGGATCTATGTAGATCGAAGAGGTGTCACACCATCTGATGATGGTCTCGATTGAAAATTTATTATAAATATTAAGCATGACACTTTTAGCTAGAAATAATGAGTCATGTTATGCCAGAGGTTAAAGGTCAAGTTTATTATCTTATGGATGCAAGATTGCAAGTTCGAGTCAGATAAGGAAATTATCGTAAAAAGTATATGTGAATGTGTTGATTAAAACCCTTGACTTCTTGAAAGTAGAATCATAACTAAACTAACAAAACAAGTATTATTTTGCTCTACGCTAGAGTTTTTGCCATAAATTACTGTTCAAAGCAGCGTGGCACCAACCAAGGTTCATCCAAACCCTCTTTTGACGAAAATTATACTATTTATACATGATTAAAATGAAATTTTATATGTATATAGTAGATGTCCTTTGACTAATTTGTGCGGCTACATTTTCAGATTTTGAACCCCCTTAGCGACAATTAATTCTAGCTCCGCCACTGACATATACAGATTCAAAATCCTGAATCCGCCTCTACATATACATGACATACCACTGAAAATGTCTAAGTGTTGTCAGAATCTTTTGACATCGTTTTTTAGTGAGAAATCTGTATTATAAAATAGGAGTGATTGGAGAGGTTTCAACTTTTATGAAAAATATCTGTGTACACACACGTCACATGAAAATCACCGCGAACGAAGCTATACCATTTATTACTTATAAATTCGACACAAATTTCATGATTTTAGCTCATTTTAATTTCAATTCAAATATGAATTCGATTCGCATTAATTTCTTACTTTTCTAACGATAATTCCACAATCCCAACCATCAATTTTTTAAGGGACCTCAAGTGTTGAAAAAACATATTGAAAGCACATAATGCTTCTTCTTGTCTGTTGGTAAAGGGACCTCAATTGTTGTTGAATTGGTGAAGCAAAGAATCTTGTTTGGGTCCATTATATATAAAATTAAATATTTAATTTTGTGCTTTGTCAAACCTAAACCTTAATATTCAATATTTATTTGTATTTTAAATATTGTTTCAATTTGAGCATAGCGTGTATTTTATTTATTTTTTATGAGATAGGAGAGGTAATTCACATTAGACAAGTTCAATGCGACGAGCTTGATCGAGAAGACAAACTTCTTGCTTCCGCTGACAAGGGATTTCAAACTTGAGACTTCCAATATGGAAACCCCAAATCCATGACGTTTTTTAGATTAAGGTGAAATGAATTAAATTGTAGTCACACCATAATTTCTCTAAAATTCAACGATGGCATAATTACTAATCCCTTCATCTCGTTTTACATAGCATCATTTCCTTTTTAGTCTGTCAAAAAAAAAATGATATCTTACTTGAATTAAAAATAAGTATCAAATCAAATGGTGTCAGATAAAATAAAATAGAGAAAATATTATTTATTTATTTTTTTGTTATGTTATATTTACCAAGTTTTTTTTATACTCCATAAAAAAGAAAGAAAGCCAAATTTAGTCAAACTTTTCTACTAGCCATGCAAAAGATTTTTTGTCTTTTTGTTTGTGAAATCCATGCACTCATGTCTCAAAAAGATGCATCAACTTTATTCTACATGTATAAAGCAATAAGCAATGAATAAATATAAAATTCTCTATATAAAGTGTAACTAAATGTGGATTCTGAATTTTTTTTAATTAATTTCTACACTGATCTTAATTTCAATATTTTGTGATTGCAATTAGACATCATTACTTTCAATTTGTTTATGTATAATTTTTATTTACATTTTTCACACATAATAGTAGCATATTCATTCATTTGATATAAGAAAAGAAAAATAGATACAAATTAAAGGCTCTATAAAACAACAACAACAACATACCCAGTGGAATTCCACAAGTGAGGTCTGGGGAGGGTGAAATATACGCAAATTTTACCATTACCTCAAAAGTAGAGAAGTTAGTTGTTTCCTGAGAACCCTCGTCTCAAAAAACACATAAGCAGAATAAACTAGATATGACGAAAAAGGAAAAGGAAAAGAAAAAGAAGAAAAGGAAGAACGACTAATAACAAAAAGCACATGATAATATGTAAATACGATAAGTTTAACATATACGAGACAGATAATGGCAACACAAGATATAAACACACGACTAATACTACTACCTACTATACTCCAACCTAGCCCTGCTAGCTTATTAGTTTGCTACTCTAATTCGCGACCTCCACTCTTTCTTATCTAAGGTCATGTCCTTGGTGAGATTAAGTTTCGCCGTGTCTTGTCTGATCACCTCCCCTCAATACTTCTTTGGTTTATCTCTACTCCTATGTGTAACCTTTAAATCCAACCTCTCGCACCTCTATGTAAATACAAAGGCTCCATACACTTTTATATTTGATAAATATTTATTTGATCCGAATATTTATATCAATAAAAATTACTAAATTTTAGTAATAAAGTTAAATCAAATACATATCACTCAATAGTTATAAGAGATAAACATCTATATGAAAAAAGACACAGATACATATATCATTGGTTTGTGAGTAAGTTTTAATTCGTTAACGATCTTTCCACCACTTGATTTATTCTTTAAGATAATTTTATGTAGAAATACATATAAAGAATTTCGAACGTCAGAAAAGAGTAGTAGGCATACTTTAACAGTAATCGGCAACAAAAATCCATCTTTGGAAACATGCTTTATTGAGAAAGATAGATGCATATGTGAACACGTCCATCCTGGCACACCTTCAATTGTACTAGTGGATTGAATAACCCTTTTTTTGAGTGCCAACAAAGTGCACGTGTTCTTGATTAATAAAAATATAAGTATAGGTCAGAGGACTGATAGTATTAGTAAGACAAAGACGATAGTTCTTTGACCCAGATCAGTGAGATCGGGCTTAGCTCTTTGAAGCAGACGTATAAGTAGTGTATAATTATATAAATATAATTTAAAAAAGTAAACAATAAATTTGACCGACTGTTTGCATAAGAATTCCAATACTCAAAAGTCCAAGAAAGCACTTGTTAGGTGAGTATATAGAATGGGCCACCAACATTAAGGCCCAATATCTTATATATGGGCCACTATGCTACTTCTTAAATCGATAATCTATTGAAAATCATTTTTTTATTTCCAAAATAAAAATAAAATTTTCGTATATTCTATTATCTGCAAACGCCACTTTGTGATACTACACTTATATGATGTTGTTACGCTTTTATAATTGCCGAGATGAAAAGAGTTAAACAAATGAAATAATTACCTAATTACACACCTTTATTTATCATATTTTTCATTATTCCCGCCTATTTTTAAAAAATTCAAAAATTCCTTTTTTTCATTCGGAACATTAATTCAGTAATCCGGATACATTAATTTTGATTTTTAAATTATCTATATATTTAATATATCATGCTTAAATTGTTATCTGTTGATACTTATAACCCCAAATTTTTGTATTCGAAATTGAATTAATGTATCTGGATTGCCATATTTTTAAAGAAATTTTTGTAAATTGAAAAATAATAAAATAATAATAATTAACTCTTTACGCTGTGTGTGATTTATGTAAATTCTACATAAAATATACGTTGGGTTTCCATGTTGATTTGAGCCTAAAACTAAAGAGGACATTAGTGCAAAAATCAAAATGTAGGGAAAAATTGGTGTGCATTGGAAAAAGTTCAAGGGCCTTCAATGCAATTTTACACTTTCCAAACGTCGTCGTTTTAGAGTTTATGAATCTCCTCCTTCAATCTCAATCTTCCCCAATTTGTTCCTCCCAAAACCACATAGATCAGATTCAAACTCCCCATCTCTCTTTTGCTCTCTACAATGGATCCAAAATCTTCTTACAAATTCACCTTTTTAATACTTTTCTCACTCTTCCTACATTCTACTGTAAGTTTTTTTTTTTTTTGTTAATTGGATCGTTAGTTTCTGAATTTGATGTTTGAATCTCGAAACTTTGATCCAGGTTGCTGATGGAACCTCTTCAGTGTTTTTTCTCGACAACCCATCTCACCGTTACTTCCGTTCTCCTTCCTCCGATGCTTCTTCTAAGGTATTCCGACTTTTTTACCATCTGGGTGTTTCTTCAATTTAAAGATTTTTTATTCTGTTGTGATTGGTTAAGGTAGTTATATGATATTGGGGAGCTTAGGAACGATATATTAGCCATTTGGGAACGTGGGGTTGTTGTAATTAGAATAAAGGTGTGATTTTGATATTAGATATGTGAATTGAAGGCTTAGCAAATTCAGTGACTGGTTTGGAGCTAAATGTCGAAAGATATTGCGAGTCAACTAGTTTGATATTGGGGTATAGTTGATTATGATTCTAAGACAAATTATTTAGTATTAGCTCGAATAGAGCGGAAGGGTTTAGATGGTTCAATAATCAGCTCCAACTATTTTGGAATTGAGGCGTGGTTGATTGCAACTTTCAAGTCAACTTACCTAAAAATACTGGATCAGTGATTGATTTAGTTGTTTCCTCTGGATTGATTTAACTCGGTTATCTAAAATCCCATAGGCTGCGTCTGGCTGATCCTTAACAGTATTAACATCCAGTGGAGATTTATGAGTATAAAATGGATGATTCTGCTCAAGATTTTATGTCTTCAGCAATGATTAACATGTTCCCTAAGTAGGGTCCTGAAGGTTACCCTCCTTTAATAGGTTGTTTTCCATGTACATAACCATATATTCATGATAATCACATGGTGGGAAACATGTGTTAGCTCAGAGTAAATGAATTAATGTAGAGAGCTTATAGAGCATCCGAGTGGACTAACCTTAAAGATCCATTATTCTAGCATTGTCCATTTTTTGTGTTTGGATAGACTCACATATGTTAGTGATTTTGACTTTTGAGCATAATTTTAGGAATATTCCATTATCAATATACATGAAGACACTGGCACAGCAGGATATTAAGATAGCTTAATCACATTATAAAACAGTTTAATGATGTATAAGAAGACAAATAGAGATCAAATACAGACTCCAATTCCAGAAGGCCCCTGCCTTGGCAGGTAATGAGGAAGGCGAATATTGACCGCCTTACCTCATTGGAGAGGCTGCCTCCAAGATTCGAACCATAGTCACCAATAGAAACGTACAGTGCTTCTACATTGTTCGGAGGTTCAGAATGCTTTTGACACATGAACATCAAATACCCCTAGAAAAACAGCCCGTCTAACTAATAATTTAGTATTCCACTGCAACTATTTTGTTCAGACTCTGGAAATAGGTATTCTTATCTGCACAGTAAGACATTGCCTCTGTAGTTTCTAATAATCTGAATTGCCAAGCAACACAATAATTGCAAGTTCCTCTAGATATATTGTTTGAAGTTCGACATCCATTTATCCATACCACCATAATCTAATCATTTTTAATCTACTGACTTCATAATTGTCTTTTGGACACAGATAAGTTCCTTGTCTCTTTCTGAAGTTGGTGCTACTGTATCAGTTTTGCTTGGTTTTGCACCTCCTGCTACTCTTTCCTCTGCTAGTTCAACGAAGGTAGGGAAAGATGAATGATATAGTAGTTTTTGTTTGACTTAAATGCAGAATATACATCATCAAATATTCATATTGGTTGCAGTTGAATGAGGTACTCGTACCAAATCCATTTGATAGGCCGGGTTCTGTCCTCCTCCTAGAAGTTACAGGAGCTGAAGGTATGCAAGCTGGAATAAATATACAGTACAGTAGATCCACATACCGAGTTCCTCTCTCTCTCTCTCACTCCCTGTGCGCGCTCTTGCGCTTGTGTCTTTAAGATAACAAACATACTTGTAGGATATTCAAGTGTGCTTGCTTTGGCTTTAAAGCTCTATCTGGTGATTATATAAGATTGTGGTTATTGATGCCATTTTTTGTTATAGGTGTTTCTATTGAGGCCCTCAGAAGCAATGTAGTGAACGAAAATAGAGCTGACATTCAACTTCCAGGTAGTTGTCTTTTACTCTTATACAATTTGTAAGGTGTTTTACTAGTTTGATATGTTAATTACTTGTTGAAAAGGAGAATTAGATTGGTATATGTATAATTAATTTTACATGTATGCAGATGCAAATGAAGTTTCTCTTTTTTCATTGGATGAACCAAAAACAGATGCTGAATATTCAGACAAAGAATTAAATGAATTTGTGAGTCTGTTAGTAGTTTCCTGATTATCTTTTCACATTGAATAACTTCAAGGTCACACAACTCATGAGAGGTTTGATATTTGTAAGCAGGCATCATGGTTGAGTGGTTCATATGTGAATGGAGAGCTGACAATTCCCTCGGAGGACGACGCTAATTTGAAATTTCAATTGTCAAAGGTACTTTTCGAGGCTTAACAACCTATACTATGACTTCTTTTTTATATGACTTCTTTTCCTATTAGGCCTGATTTATTGATCATCCTTTTTAACTCGCGGCACAGGAAGCAGATAGGGAGTTTGTAACAAGTCTTGTTTTACTCACCCATAAGATTCAAAGAGCAACGGAGATGCATCAAGATTTGTCTGGAGCTGTGCGCCGTCCATCTGAACTAATTTCTGGAAAATTTGATGGCCTTAAGGTTACAGTTGCATCCTGAATTTGCTTTGAGATATAATTTTTCCTTTCCCCCAAATTAAGCTTTAGTGCGTACATGATATCTCTCATATATTTTAAACTATGGATTAAGAACAATGACCTTTCTTCAAAGTTACCAGTTTCAAAGAAAAAGAACAATGACCTTTCTCTCTTTGCCTTTTCCAATTTTAGTCAGGTTTCGTACTAATGCACTTTTTGTCCCTTTTATTCTAATTAACCCTAATTTCCAATCGCTTTTGCTGTACTGGACTGCTGCATATCATATTACCATAATTTCTGATGTACTAATTGTTCCTTGAGTAGTGATGATAACCTTGAATTCTAATTACTGATGTTTAAGCTCAAGTCCTCTCATTAATAGATTGTGCTGTTTTGGTTTGAAGGATCCATCAATAATTACACAAGTTGCAGATAATCTCATCACCCCTTTAAGAAAAGATTAAACTAGTTCGATATGATCATTACAACAACATACAAAATGCAGCCGCACAAGTGGGGTAAACAAGACATGGTAGGGAAGAAAGTAGACCTAGTTGATTTTGTAGGGAACTTGTAAATCTGTTTAGCCCTTAAAGGGGGTGTTCCCATCACTTGTGGGATGTAAGTTTCCACCTCGTCATCCCTTGAATGATGATTTTTGTGAATAGAAAGTTGCCCTTATCTCAAAATAAAGATTCTACGAGTGGGATATAGAGAGGGTAGATGTATACAGACCTTACCTTATCTTTGCAGGGTAGAGAGGTTGTTTTGCATAGACCCTCAGGTGAAAAGAAGTTTAGATAAAACATGATAGAAAGGAAAATACCGGCAACAAAATAGCAAGATAAACAAAGCAAATCAAGCAACATGTAATAGTGAGAATTGAAGAACGCATTACCAAAACAAGCTAAGAAAATATAACGGCAACAAAATGGCTAGATAAACACAAACATTGAAACAACAAGTAACAAATAAATTAAAACAACATAAAAGTTACTCTGCAAGTGCTAGATAGTAATACTACTAGTGAGGGGTGACTAGTCCTCTGATTCTCCCATATAAAAGTGCTACAACACTCAGCTATCTACTAACCTTATACCCTAATTCTTGACATCCAAATCTTCCTTTATCGGGTCATGTTCTTAGTAAGTTTGGACGTGTGCCATGCAGTTCCAGATGATCATTACTGTCTTTCTGTTATCTTGTCATTTGTCTGGAAAAGGAAAATTCGTTTCCTATAATGGTGGTAATCTGAAATATTTGATTTCAGTTAAGATGCATACAAGAGGCGAACATGAAACATGTTATACAGACCATGCCAGCTCAATTAATCTTTTGATTTTTTGTAGGCTCTGAAAGAGCAGTATGGAGCAGAAGGTGTTGTGAAAGGAACTAAATTGTTCAGTATTGTGATCTCAAAGATGTTTGATTCCTTAACTGAAGCCTATAAAGGTTGGATTTTGTTCTCTAATTTTGACAATTTTTGATAATACTTTTAGCAGCTTCTGTGATCTCTGAAATCTGTATTTAGTTTATGTAACAAGAGTTAAGTTTATTCATCTAGTGTATTCTTGACACTCGGGTTGCGTTTCAAGAAAACACTTGGAACTTCTTAAATGGAAAAAATATGTGCAGTAATTAAGAAAAGAACGTGTTCCTTTGCTTCTTCCTTTCTGATTTATGTTAAACTCAACTCTGTATTACCCATGCAGGTCAAATTGTTGGAGTTATTGTCTGTAATGAAACACCTTCAATAGCAGAGTCATCATTCAATGTCATTTTCACTTCTCAACCATCTGCCCGTTGGCTGGAGGAATCAAAAACTTCTCCCAATTCAACTACTGTTGAAGAAATTAGATTGGTTAGACGAACTGTTGCATGGATTACAGGAATCATGCTTATAATTGCCACTCTATTAGGAGTAAGTTTTTGTTGACCAAATACATTTCAATGCTTCAATTTTTCAAAATTGAAAGAACTGTTGCACATTTATTTTAGCTGACCATGCATGGGATTAACTTTAAGTAAAGCAATCTAAGAATATGTGACACTTACAGATGGACTAGGCTGATAGCTTTAGAACAGAAATGTAGATATTTCTAGTTTTTTCTGTGATATCTACTTCGTCAAAGAGAGAAGTCTATTTTATTTAGACGGACTTAAAATTCTTTTTAGTCAAATCCATCCTGAAGTAGGTTCAAGTGATTGTTGAGTTCTCCTCCGGCCTTTGGACCTCTCGGGAGCTATAATAAGGTACTGAAGTTTCTCCGGAGCTATAATGAGGTTACTGAGCTTTCCAGCAGTAGAGCCAGGCTTGGTTTGTGAAGGGCAGTGACCTTTTATCCATTAGTCAAGAAACTAGTGTTCTAGTTTTAGCCTTTGACAATTGGAACTAGACTAGTGATTCTCGTTGTGCCCCATTAGGTAGTTACTCGGTGACTCTTCTGACTTGGCTGATGAATAAATATAGAACAACAGTACTAGCAGAAGAGAAAGCAGATGGTGGGTGTAAACACTAAGAAGTTGTAGCACAGCCACTATAAGTGTTGTCATGCATGTGGAAATGCAAAAGTGAATAAATTTCTTAAGCATTTACTGTTGCTTTAGATGCTTCCAAGTCTTGTAGGTTCCGAATAATTGCACCGAGAGTTTCCTTTTTCTCAGAAAGCATATGTATAGTTTCCTTTGTCATAGATTATCTTCAATCTCAGACGTGATTTGTTGGTTGAGATGATTCTTCTTCTTTATTTTTAGCGCTCTTCTATAACATGTTATCTTGTTGTCTTCTTGTTTTCCTTGTACATTTGTTTTTTCTGCAATCTCATGGCATCTCTAAATGAATGCAGATCTACTTCCTCCTCAACATGCCACTTACAAGGGACACCCTTCTCTATTCTAACGTGAAGCTTGACTAGAATTCCACAGCTGCGTTAAACATCGGGACATCATTGGTGCAATCTGCCCATGATATTGTACAATTGTGACTCTCTCTCTCATTCCTGTTGTTTAAATTATATTGCCATTGCCAAAGATCAACTTATAGCTGTAATAAAGCTGGTTTTGCTTACCGGGGGGTTTTCACGACACTAGCTGTTTGTAGCAATATACATGGATGTTTATTCATGGAAGCAAATGAGTAGGGGCTGTTGTAGTGAAACTGAAAAGGGGTTGAGGAAACAGATTCTGTTTTTGCTATTGTGTATTCATTTAGATTCTGGTATTATATGCTTTATATTTGTTGTATTCCAAAACTTGGAACAATGGAAAATAGTCTGCTTCAATATTTTTTTTGATGAATAAGATTGGTTATTCTATTTTGAATACTGTTATTTAATATGTACCCAATTTTTCAAAATTCTTGCTTGTCTACTCACTTCAGAACAATTTAAACTTTTCGATAAGATGTTTGAAACGTTCGAGCAAAAATAATTGATCTTCCATTATATGTACTCTGAACTTCTTGCCGTTCTTTCATTCAGTATAGCTTATTTGAGTCTGATGTTTGTATGATAGTATCCACAACTCCTTTATGAGCTCCTTAGCAAAAAGTGATGTATTTTGTTAAAAGAGTCCATCACCTAAATTAAATTTTGAATTTAGAGATTTATTTAAAATATTCAATAATTTAATTTATAATAATGAGGTGAATTTTGCATTTGTTACGTTATTTGTGTTTCTCTCTTATTTGTCGGTGCAGTTGCTAAATCCGCCCAATTACCCATGGACTCGTTGTTTACTTACTGGCTTCATATAATGTAGAAAACACAATGATAATATACCATAAAGTAGTATTTGGAGACGCTAGAGCATACACAAACTCTTACTTTATATGCATAATAACTATTTTCAATAAATTATTTCATTAGAAATAAATAAAAAATTTAAAGTTAAATTATTTTCGGATATATAAGGCACGGAGAGACAAATGAAAATGAAAGCATGCCATATGAACTCGGACAATAGACGATAATAACAATAACATATCAACTGAAATCTTACAAGTGAGGCCTCGGAAAAATAGAATATACAATCTTTCCACAAGAGAAGCTATTTTCAAAAGATTCTCGGTTCAAATATAACAAATTAATGAAGAGAAATCGAAACAAGAAACAAATCACTAGAGAAACTATTTTCAAGAGATCCTCGGTTCAAATAAAACAAATTACAATATAAAAGGAAGACAATGAAGAGAAATCGAAACAAGAAACAAAGTGTATCGTCAAAATTCTTTTTTATTAAGAAATACGACAGATAATTGGAGCAGGAGCACTATTTAGCTTCCCGCCAACTAAAAATATCTGATTAATTTATTCCAATAATAAATAAATAAAAACCGTTAAGACTGAACAAGAAAAATCTGTTAACAGTTTCCATATCCATGGCATCTTCACTACCACTGAGTTTCCATATCATTACCTCAAATCTCCATAACAACAACAACATCCCTAAATTCTTCTCTCTAAAAAACTCCTCGGTATCGCTCTCTGTATCTCACGTTTGTTACAGCAGTTCGCCGGAACGGGAGGAGTCGCGGTGGTTAAGGGAGGAGCAGCGGTGGTTGAGGGAGGAGCAACGGTGGTTAAGGGAAGAGAGACGGTGGGAAGCGGAGAGAGAAGCTTTGTTGCTTCAAATTCGGGATTTACAGCTCCGTGTTAAGGAGCTGGAGAGTAGTAGGGATTCTGTTCTTCCAGAAGGTTCTGTAACTGAGACGGTAGCTAATATTGCTAAGTTGTTACAGGTGCAGTACATGGATGGATCTATTTGAATTTGGGAAGAACAAATTATTGATTGATTTATACATACTAACTAAATGCCCTAAAAATGGAAATGAAGTGAAATAATCAAAATTTATGTATAATTTGGTTTGGATTATTACGCCTGATTTAGATTATTTTCTTATTAATTGGTTTTCCTAATCACAGTTTGAGCTTCATTAGAATTGATTATTTAGAATCCATTGTCCTTTCCATTGAAATATCAGATGGTATTGTGCTCAATGTTTGTTGAACTGACAATAATAATAAGGCCCTTTAGTAGCAACAACACAAGAAAAGTAATTTTTCATAGTTCATAGTTGGATTAGCTAACAACCGCCTTTTAGGTTATGAGGCATCAAATTCATGATCCAAAAGATAAAATATGAGAGTAGGGTCAATAGTCATAATTGTTTGATTAAAATGTGAATGTCTAAATTGCTAAGTATACTCTTTAGAAGTGTGATCATGTATATTAAACTACATTAGTGAGTATAAAAAATTATGCTTTTGGTGTTTTTCTCTTTTAGAAATTCATATTAGAATATGGTCTCTTTCTTTAAAATAAAGTTCCACAATTTCATGAGAAACTGATATTAGAAAATGGCTATCTTTAGGTAATATATTCTTTATTTGTTTGTTGATTTGTGGATCTTGGTAATTTTGTTACTTTTGCTTTGAGTATTTAAGGAGAACAAATACGATTAAGAACAAAATAAAAAGATCTTTTATTCTTCAGTGAGCTTTTTCTTTTCTTTTCTTTTTCTTTGGTAAATTGGTATTTTGAACAGTTCGATAATTACTGTATACATGAAAACCTTATTTTTATGTTTCTTTTTTTGGTTTTCTAGCTGCTGAAGGAAGGGGAGCTGGGAAAGAAAGCAACTGTGATTGCAGAAAGTGGGTCGATTGCTTTGCCATTAGTTTTAGAAGCAGCAAAGCAAAATGAGGTTAGTGTCAAGGAAGCACCACAACAAGAGAAGGTGATTAGGGAAGTTCCTAAAGAGTCAGAAGGAGAGGGTAACAAAGCCAAGAAGAGGCGGCCTTTGAAAAAGGGATCTGAAGGAGATGAAGTCCGACTGATGCAGGTCTGCTAACTTAGAGTTACCATGTCTTTTTATCACATTAACTTGGTTAATTCATTGCTTTCCTGTTTGTTTGATTGATTCTTTGCTTTCTATTTTGTATTTTGACATATACTAGATGTGGCATAACTTAATGCATCGTTTCAGTTTAAAGAACAGTACCAAAATAAAGGGTGGTCTTAAAAACTCACTGAGAACCTGAAAATAATGAAATGATATGGAAACAGAGAATGAATTCTTGTAACAGATTTTGCAAAGACTTTTTCTGGGTATAGCTGCAGAAAACCCACTATGGAGACTTAATTTATGAGTCGACCTGTAAATATCGAACCCGATTGGTCATTTTCTATATACTTGTGGTTTCTTTCTTCCTTTAGCTGAGATTGTCCATCATGTGATCTTCATGGGACAAGTTTCCTTCCAAGCATGAATAGACTGGTCGCCCTTGTACCTCTCAGTATCCAGGATATTATGAGGATTAAATGAGCTAAGTTAGTACATAGCTTAAAGGATTAAAAGAGTGTTATTGTCCCAAGTGTCCATCAACACCAAAAAGTTTAATATTATCTGACGGTTACTTCCCTTATTTGGTATCTTTATAACTCTCTTGCCCCAGTATTTTGGTTAACCAAGCTAACTTTACTGAGGTATAATGGATGTGGCAAAGAATATCTTCCTGTTTTGGAGTCACGTTTTCGTACTTGTGTTTTCTTCTTAGCTGAATAATTAATGATAACAGAAAACTGTGTAAATTCAGACTTCCTTTATCCCATGGTTAACTTCATGAGTTTCTTTGTGTGTTGTGAACTTCCTGCTCTTGCCTGAAACTTGGATTGTGTTGGATCACATAAGCACATATGTAACGGTTCATTTGCATTGTTTAGTTCATGATTTGCATTTCTTACTTTTGCAGTTCTCTCCTTGTGGGTCTTTATACTTAAATACATCTCCTAATTCCATTTTCTCTTTCAGGAACAATTGTTAAAATTGGGCTTTTATTGTGGTGAGGAAGATATGGAATTCTCCAGCTTCTCTAGTGGGACTGAGCGTGCTGTGAAAACTTGGCAGGTTTGTTTCCAATTTGTAAACAGGAAAGTCTCAAATTTTCTTTGTCTTGGCTGAGGATAAAATACAGATGATACATGTTTCTCCCTTATTCATCTGAGCAGGCTTCATCTGATCTCCGTGAAGATGGCATTATGACTTCTGAGCTTCTTGAAAAATTATATATGGTGCAAATTATTGACAGAGTGAAGGAAAATTCCAAACAACCAGATGATACTGAAGCTAAGGTGTGCTATCCCTTTTAACATATAGATGTCAATATCGTTACTCATAGCAGATGTTTGGTTTACCTTTGCTTTTGTTTTTTCTTTTAACAAAAAAACTGAGTGGAGGTTTGTATGGGTGATTTCTTCCATGAGACTTTCACTATTGTTTCTTGATATGTCATTCATAGAGAATCTTGGAGAGGAATACGTATTACAAACTCTAATATGATAGAAATCAAGGAATAGGAAAAATGAAATTTCAGTAGTTGCAAGGTCATACGATTTGAGTCCTTACTGCTTAAATTATGACTCTGCATTCTTCTATCACCGAAGAAAATATAATAGACCCATTAGTTACCTTTGACAAATCATATCTGCATGGAATTAACCATTATTCGGGACTGGTTGAATCCAGTTTTCCCCCCACTGTAGTTAAATTGCAATGCCATTGACATTGTCCATACTAAAAGTTGGTTATGGGAATTTGGATGTGTATATTACTTGATAGCAAATCTCTCCTGCTAACAAACTGTCTGCTAATTCAAGAACATTTGGGGCGTGCCATGAAGCTTTATATATTTTAAACTTGTATCATGTCATCCATCACAATGATATTGATCATATTTTCTTGTATTCATTCTTTCCGTGTATGGATTTAATTACTATATTATCAGTGTGGGTTTCCAATGTCAGTTGTAACTCAGATTCATCCAAGATAAAAACATAATTAATCTCTATTATTATGGTTTACTATAATCCGATGTTGTTCTTTCCACCTCAGACTAGTGCAAATGGTGCACCAATTGCATCTATCATGGAAATAGAGGAAGTTCAGCAGACAATTGTGAAAGAAGATGGTGTGTCTGAAACTGAGGTGTCACATCATCGAGTCTATCTCCTCGGAGAGAATCGATGGGAAGAACCTTCCAGACTTTCTACAAGTAAGAAACCGGCAGAGACTACTAGTGACAGCACCACCATGAAGTGTCTTACTTGTCGTGGAGAAGGTCGCCTGTTATGCATGGGTATGTATATTCTCGTCTTCGCACCTTCAATTAGTATCAAGTATTGAAGAGCATGAAGTTTTTTATTCAAATGGAACTATTATTGGCAAACCTTCTCATGATGGTACACTATTTAGGCAGAAGAAAGATCATCATCATCATTATTATCCTTTTTGGTAGCCTGATTTTCCAATAATCTATTGTTAACATACAAATATGTTTTGTGCAGAATGTGATGGGACTGGTGAGCCAAACATTGAAGAACAGGTTAGAGGACTCTGAAAGCTTTCCATAACTGTACTTTTCTTAAAGCTATTTATAATTCTTCAACTATTTGGTTGAGAAACATAACTTATGTTGGAACGTTTTGCAGTTTATGGAATGGATAGATGAAGGAATGAAGTGTCCTTATTGTGTAGGCCATGGATTCGTAATTTGTGATGTTTGTGAAGGCAAAAAGATAATGCAGTCTTAGTGGATATATATGCACTTGTATATTCATCCCAATATTAGTAGATAGACCAGAGTTATAAATTGTATACATGAATATTTGAGAAGAGAGATGATTTCCGAAAGACCCTCAGAGCTCAGGTCGAGGAGTACAATATTATCACCAAATCACTGAGAATTAAAACTTGCTGCTACTACAATCATAAAAAACCCAAGCTACTTTTTATTCAACAAGCAGATATTACTACTGCCAGCATTTCCATGTTGGCCCATATTTAAAACCCAAAAGCCACAGCATGTAAAGCTAAAACCATGAAGAGGTATTGTGTAGTATCTCTGTCACTTCGTTTTCGTGTACATATATAATTGTAAACATTGCATGAAGTTCTATTTTTCCCCCCCTCCTGAAAGCACCCTTTTTAATGTGGTAGCACAGCTATGCATCTTCAGAGGTTCGTCTTTGGTTTGTTTGAAGAAACGCGCCTTGTCTCTGAACGCATAGTCACAAACTCTTCTGCAGCAGAAGGGTGTATTCCAACCTGGGGGTAGTAAATTGACGGAAAATACATGAAGTGCGATACATATATATATATATATATCTTGGTTAGAAAACAGAAAAACAAACAAGAAACAACTCATTATCAAGATCTTCTATATCATCGTTCATTAGGGAAAAGGAGTCGAGGATTCAGACTACAGGGTAATCATTCTATGGAGTAGTTCTGTTTTGTTTTGTTTTTTAGAGAGAGGATAACAAATATTATTCAAAAAAGCTTATCCCTCTTCTAGCCTTTTAGGAAGAAATTGTGGAAGTAACATAAAGACTTACTGTACTGTCAAACTGCTCTTTGGTTGCTCCACACTTCAGTGCAACGGCAATGCCCTGTATTGGAGGAAAGAAGAAATTTTATCAAGCATGACCATTATGTAGGAACTCTAGAATTATGGTAAAAGGAAGACATTCACGAAGGGGCAATAAGGATGAAAATTTAACGCTCGTCTGTCATCCAGGAAAAAGCCATTATTGTTACTCGATTCATTATTTTGTTTACTCAAATTAAACTTGGGGAGAAAAACCACTGAAAATTTTATCTTCCCTTTTTGGGGCCAATATCTGAAGGAAGGGTAGCTAACCTTCGCTAAATTTATGCATGTTGGGAAGTAAAAATGCAGGGAAGAACGAAAACAAGCAAAATCAAGGCCCTTCCACCTCTAACAATGAGGTTCTAGAAGTTGGTGTCAGGAAGCAAAGGGGGGAAAAGCCATTGGGAGGTTTACCATGCCTAGTTGACAAAAAGGATGTGGAGAAGAATGAAGTCATACACAGAATGCATATAAACAGGAATTGACCATAAAATGACAAAGGCAAGTGGCAATGTTTAAAAAATTGACATAGACATTCAGCAAAGATGTTTGAATAATGAAAACTTAAAATATAAACTGGATTTCATGAGAGAAAGACATTACTAGAGAGTTACTAAATGATGGAAGTTGCCAACAATATTATGCAACACGAAGGATGCCACCCTCAGTGATGCTAAAAATTAGTTGGAGCAGTCATATTCTGCCATTAAGACTCAGAGGCACTTAATACATGGCGTAATACTCAAATTATTCACAGTTGAGAATCTCATCATGGCACTCATGAAAAGGCCATATAAAGGATTAAAAATCAACACAAACATAGAAAAGGCAAGTGTACAAGCAAATTATACACAGCGCTGATGCAGAAAAACATGCCTGCATGATTTCAGGTGCATCTGGACCGCACATGGATGCCCCTAAAACTTTATCTGTCTTGGCATCAACAAGAAGCTTCATTACTGACTTCTCTGTTCGTCTGTTACAGTATGAATATTAGGAATTAGTGGCCACAATTCTACTTTTTATTGGTGTCCTCAATGCGAAATATGAAAAACTACTCAAGAATCAATACATGACACGGCACCAAGATTAAAAATTGCAGTCATTCAATATCTGGAATGCTACGTACAAGAAATCAGTAGTTATCCAATATCCAGTACTCAAGAAATATGTTGATATTGGAAATATTTGAACAAAGAAGACAGTGAAAAGAAAAATTCCCCCACCACTGTAGCTTTAGCTTATTTGCGCACATAAGAATCATTAAGGACCAGTGAGTTGATTTAGGAGCCAAGTTAAGAAGAATTAGCTGTACTATGTTGGTCTTTATGGGTATTCATTCAAGGACAACCTACTGACAACATATTAAAAAAGATTTGGTGGTACCCTGAAATTGTGTTCTTCATTGGATTGAATGTTGATGTGTAAACTGAAACTTCTCCGTTCACATGCTCTATGGCCTGTTCTTCGCTAAACCCCACAACAGAGAGAGGTGGGATGCTGCCAGCAAAAATAAGATACTTGTTATACATTCAACCAAAAGAATCAAACAAGATATTAATCATGTGATTAACCTCAAAGAAATAATTTCTACCAGGTAAGGGCAACTTCACAACAACATACCCAGTCCCACTAAGTGTGATACGAAAATGAGAACTGATAAAAAAGCATCCATCCACACTTCAGAGGTAAAGTAACCACTAATGGTATTTATTGCAAATTTGCTTCACTAGATAATATGGTATCACTACAGGAATTCACCCTATGTTTCTTAAAATAATCAACTTCCTTGTCGAGTTTTCATCAATTGACATCAACTTGGTAAAGAAGATGAACACTGGGTCTAACTCAACCCCTAGCTACACCGGAAGCTAACTCATGAGTAGAGGACTATCCAAGATATAAAGAGATTACAGTTCATTTCCTCAACCCATGGAGGACACTATAACACCATCAATGCTTAGTACTGGACATCTAGGGCGTAGATAACATAACTTGGGGTCCAACATTAGGAAATAGGAACACAACAGCTAGCTTAGAAGGTGAATGTTCTCCCAAATTGTCTGTAAACTACCCAGTACTTCCTAGCCGATGTGGGACAGTCTAAACATACTTGATTTTTGATAAAGCACTCGCTTCTGCTGATGTCCAAAAACACTAAAAAAAATATTTTTATCTGCTTTTTTATGAGATTGAACTCAAAAAGTCCCAATTTCTATGGAGAATGTTTCCATCAGCTGTCCTATGATGTTAAATTTAAGTAGTCAATTTCTTTGGCGTCATGTTTTCTCCACTAGAAGTCAGCTCTTTATTGATAGTTGTCAAAGTTATACTTCATAAAAGAGACTTTGGAACTCCAACAACTATATATTGGAAGATCTTTCTCAAACTGATTCTGCTATTTCAAACTACACTAATAAAGGATGTCATTTAGAACTGACCTACACTTTGTAAAGGACTAGCACAAGCTATATGGGATGAAGCAATACAAACAGGTCACAAAAATGGGAAAAATAAGCAATCAAAAGGTATATCAAAGATCTTCTTTCTCAAATTGATTCCACAGTTTCAAACTATACTAAAATAGGATGTCATTTAGGAGCTGACCTACACTTTGAAAAGGACTAGGACAAGTTATTTGGGATGAAGCTTTACGAACAGGTTACAATAACGGGAAAATAAGCAATCAAGAAGGTATATCGAAGAGGTACCAGAACACAGCACATGGGACGTGTGAATAGTCAGGCTTGGTAGGCTTTCCACCGAAAACAGTTTTCTGCATTCATGAACCGCAGCATAAGTAAGCAATTATCTTTAAGGAGATGACAACAAGAGCAACCATAATGAATCCAACAATCCAAGTTAAGGACAAATAAATAATTTTATTCACAGAAAAATAAAGCATAAGAAAATTACTGCAAAACAGGTTCCTTCCATCAAAGCAACAGGAGTGAGATTCATTCGATTGGTGACATCACCAATGGCCCAAATGCTTGGTATATTCGTGCGAGAATACTCATCTACCTGGAGCAAACATGAGCGAAGTCTCTCTCAAGACAGTAGCATGAAAAATCTTTACTTTGCTTGGAATAACAGCAATTTGCAAACCAAGGTTATCAGTAAATGGCAATATTGAAATCATAATGAATCATAAGCATGTTTACAGCACTGATGCTAGTAAGAAAATTAACAAAAACATATACTCCTTATCTAAAAGTGTGTATTCCTGATCTTAGGACAATAGGTCAATTGATGTTTGAATATTTAAACAATTATAACAAGTATAGGTTCACAGAGCTCCAAGGAGGGTATGTGTTTTCCCTTGGTTAGAAGTGGTGGTTGTGGTGTATTCTTATACATGTGATAATGTGCTGAAGACGTCAATTACTTGTTATTACACTTTGAAATTTGAAGTTGATAATCATCAGCTCCAGTGGACATTCTTGAATCTATTAAAATACAGTGGGCAATGCTTCCTACAGTCAAGAATATGGGGTTCAAACTGAGCCCTCAAAAGAAAAAAGATCCAAAGCATGGGATGTAGCTCTATTGACTCTTTAGGTATCTTGGAGAGAAAGGAATAGGAGAGCCTTTGGAAGTGTGAAAAATGATTTGTATAGATAAGGGCACGTCTTCTATTTCTAGTAGATGTTTGGTGCACCCACGAGAATCCTGTTAGATGATTGAATGTTAATCTGTTTAAAACCACATTTTTGGCAAGTTCTGTACTCCTTTTCTCTTTTGAGCAAGCTCTTTTTTAGTATACCGCTTGACACTTAGATACAGAATTTTTTTCCATAGCCTTGAGGAAATTATTCTTTATAAAAAAATCATTAATCCTAGATAAGAAAAAGAAAAGGCAATTGTCATTAACTTAAGTGGGTACTGAATATAGAACAATTTAGAAGAAAGGAACTTTCTTTTGAGAACAATATAGAAGCAAGAAACTAAGGGCCTGTTTGGATGGGCTTATAAAAAGTAACTTATGAGTCAAAAGCTAAAACTCATAAGTAGAGGATACCCTACTTTTGGCTTTTGGCTTATTTTTGTTGGCCTAAAAGTGAGTGCTTAAAAGCACTTTTTAACCTTTCCAAACACGTCTAAAACTAAAAAAAATGCTTATGAACCAAAAGCACCTAAAAATAAGCTAATCCAAATGGGCACTAAGCAACCACATAAACCATGCCATAGTGATTAGTATTGAAAACCAACAATTAGAATTTTCATATACTGAAAGAAAAAAAGCAGCATTTAAGGACTCATAATGCTACTTTTCCCCTTGGCTTAGACTCTTCAATGTGTGTGGCAGACTGCCAGACGGGCTTAAGGGGGTGCATATTAAGAAACAAGATCTAGAGTAACCCAGCCTAATAAACCACCCATACTAGACCTTTACATATTTTATACTCAATTAACTCTAAAGTCCTGCAACTGCCTCAACAGATCGCATTCATCATATTACATTCAATAGATGACCTTACGCCATTAAATTTTTAAAAAAGAAAGTTCATGTTCAAGTTTATAATTCAATACAGCATCACATTTGTAAAGAAGATGTGAGACACATCTAAGAAAATCCACAATGCACCAATAATCATCATTTCAAAGGTTTTCATGAAGAAGATAAATCAAGAAATTCTAAGAATAGGATAAGTGCTACTAACCTTCACTGCTTTCATCTTGTCAAGCTCGACACCAACAGCATCCAGATTCAACCTTTTTGTGTTAGGAAGACGACCTGCAATACGTAGTATTCAAATGTTTAAGACAATTCGAACAAAGATGGGGAATTTTAAAAAAGAAAACAAAAGGCGTTCCTGGTTAAGGGACACAAAAGCACAGAAGTAACAAGAGAGAATGGTTCACTACGTTAGTCTTGACAACAGAGAGAAATACAGAAAGGGAAGAGAAGAACAGGAGGAACTTCCAGTTGTATTCCACTGCAAATCTAAACAACTGGATTAACAATATTTACAGGCAATGTCATTATCTGTCATTCTTGACGCCTTATTCTGTTCAAAAGGCAAATATCTTCCAGAACTTTTGTCAAATATTGGGGTATTAGATCATGTGAAATTTCAATCAAACCAAAGGTAAAGATGGCAGAAAATCACTTGCATATTTCATGGTAGTGCTGAAACTAATTCCCAAATACGAACTTAACTCATGAGGACTCTTGGACAGCAAAAATATTCTTTTGACCATCAGACCAGTCTCTCTATTGATTAAATACATGATATAAAATTACCAGTTGCAAAGAGCACAACATCTGCCAATATCACTTCACCATGGTCTGTGTGAACTTTGATGCCACCTTCTGATTTTTCAAGCTGAGACATTAGATTGCAGTTAGAACTATCAAATATGTAAATGCAATTACTTGAAATATGCATGGCACAGTAGAACTATTTTCTCTTTGGATAAATTATCTAGAAGAACATAACATAAAGAGGAAAGACAAAACCTACTTCTTTTCTTTCTCCTTTGGGGTGGGGGGTGGGGAGTTGTTGCTACCTAATGCTCACTAACCAACTTCAAATTCAAACCAAATTATATGTTTTCTCCAGCCCCTTTCAAACTGGATAAAGAAGATGATTTAATTTCTCTTTTGCTTCATTTCAACCATATCAACTGTAATTGGTGAAGACTAAAACCTTATGTAAATGAGAAAAATTAATTATTCTCGGTGGAACTATACCTAAAAAACAAGCTGTGCAGTCTTCATACAGCTATGGGAAACAAGTACCTTAGTCAGTGTCGTGCAAGGATGCATAGTGATTCCTCTGCCTTCTAGATTTCTTGCAACTACAGCTCGCATTTCGTCATCAAAACCTCTGCAATTACATTTTGATATCATCATAACGTGCATTAGGTGTCACAAACTTATAACCACTAGAAATCATCAATCTTCATGTCTTACAAAGATCCACTAGATTACAATCTGCAAATCACATTAGGGGACTTGGAGCACTCTGAGAGACATTGGAGTTTTGAGTACTATAGGTGTATTAAGGTTGAGGAGATTAAGCGTGGTATTAATAGGACGATCAGGGGAAGAGTGACCGGACCAGACGAGATCCCAGTTGAAATTTGGAAGAGCACAAACATGACAGGCATAGAGTGGTAGACTAGGTTATTCAATGTCATTTTTAAGACAGCAAAAATGTCCGAAGAACGAAGGTAGAGTATAATGGTCCTGTTGTACAAGAACAAGGGTTATCCAAAACTATAACAATTACAAGAGCATCAAATTACTAAGTCACACTATGAAAATTTGGGAGAGGGTGAGGAGAGATGTGTCCATTTCTGAGAATCAATTTGGTTTCATGTCGGGGCGATCAACTACAGAAGACATTCATTTGGTGAGGAGATTGATGGAGAAATATAGGGAAAGGAAGGACTTGTATGTGGTGTTCAATAACCTTGAAAAGCTTATGACAAAGTCCCAAGCAAAGTCCTCTAAAGATGCCCCGAGGCTAAAGGCGTATCCATGACTTACAATAAGACGATAAAGGACATGTATGATAGAGTCCAAATTTGGGTTAGAATGATGAGAGAAGATCTGAGCACTTCCCAATTGAGATAGGCTGCATGAAGGATTAGTTGTTCTTAGCCCGTAATAGGGTGAAGCAATTGAGATGGTTTATCCATGGTGAGGTGCCATGGTGTATGTTATTTGTGGATGAAAAAGTACTCATTGATAGGACAACGATGGAGTTAATGCTAGGTTGAAGGTGTGGAGACCAACTCTAGAGTCAAAAGAATTTAGGTTGAGCAAGACCAAAATGAAATATTTGGAGTGTAAATTCAATGATACAATACATAAGGCTAGCGTGGAAGTGAGGTTTAACACCCAGGCTATCCCTAAGAAAGATAATTGCAAGTATCTTGGGTGGGTAATCCAGGGAAATGGGGACATCAATGATGATGTCACTCACAAAATTGGTGCGCGTGGATGATGTAGAGGCTTGATTCTAGAGTCTTGTATGATAAAAAAGTACCACCTAAACTTAAAGGTAAGTTTTACAAAATCGTGATTAGACCGACGACGTTGTATGGGGCTAAATGCTAGCCAGTCAAGAACTCCCATGTAAAGAAGATACAAGTCACGAAAATGAGAATGTTGAAATGGATGAGTGGGCCCACTAACAGTGATAAGATTAGAGATGAGAATATCCGTGACAAGGTAGGAGTGACCTCTATAGTGGACAAGATGAGGGAAGCAAGACTAAGATAGTGAAGATGCGTAGATGTCCCACTGAGGAAGTGTGAAAGGCTGAATGTAGCAAGTATGAGGAGAGGCAGACCAAAAAGAAAATTAGGGAGAGGTGATTTGAAAGGACATGACGCAACTTTAGATTACCAAGGACATAACATTAGATTGAAAGGTGTGGAGACCGCATATTAGAGTAGAAGGTTAGTAGGTATGGAGTGTTGTCTTGATTATCGAGGGGTTTAGCCATTTTCCTATAGTGTTTTGCTTCTGATTTTACCATCACTTATTGTTGACTGTGTTTTTGGGATATCACATTATTTTGTGGTTGCTACTGTTTCCTTATTAGTTGCCTTGTTTATCCACTGTCGTCGTTTTCCTTTTTTCATTATTTTGATATGTTATACTCAAGCCGAGGTCCTCCGAAAATAGTCTCTTGCCTCCACGAGGTAGGGGTATAGTTTTCGTACACTCTTCCCTCTCCACACCTCACTTGTGGGATTTCACTGAGTATGTTGTTGTAGTGCAGTGACTACAACCGTGGAACCTGCTGAAAAGACTATTACTTGTGAAATAGTGGTTTGACCGACAGACTACATGGGAAAATAGACTACCTTTATGTTTCAGAGAATCGTTGCGCCACACTTCGACAAGAAATCCCTTACCCTTTGTGAAGAGTCCCACATTGGCCCTTTAAGGGATGGGTGGTCCTCTTTAATATGGCTTGAGCAATCCTCACCTCTCGAGCTAGCTTTTGGGGTTGAGTTAGACCCAAGAACTATTTTTTAATACCCTCTTTTATAAACAATAATAACATACCCAGTGGAATCCCACAAGTGGGGTCTGAAAATACCCTCTTTTATAAAAATAAAAAAAAGATAATGTACAATAAGACATTTTTTCACCTCAGTGGGAGTTCCTTTCTGAAACATAGATCCACTGTTACACCCATTCCTCGCCATATTGAAGCGAACTCAACAGCAATGTACCTGTGACCATGGAAGTAAAAAAACTAGCTCACATCCTAATTCATCAATGGAATGAATTCAAGAAAATAAAGATATGGATATGTACAAACCCTCCACCAAGTATCACAGCACGCTTTGGTAACTCTTCCAAGCTCAAGGCTTCATCTGAAGTTATGGCTAGCTCCTATTTGCACAACATGTAAACAATTAAGAAAGAAGAAAGTAAAAGACATAAAGAAGAGAAAATGAGATGCAACAAGATAACCAAAGGAAAAGAAGGGGACAAGATTATACAATCAGCAAAGAGAAAGGATAAAAGGGAAACTACTGGATTTTTAAAAGAAACAGATGGAAGAGAAACCAGGGAGAAAAGGGCCCAGGAAGGTAGCAAGATAATCATAATCACATTGTTAAACTTCCAACCAAAGTTATCTGACACAGAGATTCTAGATTCAAATTCTTCATCGATGTAATGAACATGACAAGAAGCAGGCTCTGAAAATTAAAGCTCCACTAACCAGGTTGTTGCAATAATTATGAATTTTAGATGAATCTGATTCACCTGTCCTGGGATTTCTGGACGATGAGCCCTACTACCAGTTGAAATGAGAATGTGCTTCGCTGAATAGCTTATCTTGGTGCCATCCAGTTGAATTAACTCAACTTCATTTGGACCTACTACCCTTCCCTCACCTTCAAAGAGTTTAACTCCTGCATTTGAAAGTAGCCTCTTGTAGATCCCATTTAACCGTACAATCTCCTCAGTCTGCACGTTTGCAACACAACATTGGCAAAAAAATTTATCTTCTAATTTAAATTATCACTCAGAGGAAAAACACAGGGACTAGTGAAAAGGTGAACATTTCTGCTTCTGCGTGTAGAAGATAAAAGTTTGAGAAGGTATCCACAGATTAGATCCCACAGTGAATACAGTATTAAAGCTATCTAACTTCTTGTTTCATTTGCCATGCTTCAATCAAAATAAACTTTTAAGATTTCTTGTCTATATGAGATCAGACTCTCCACAATTATTTCCATTGTACTTCCTCAGAGAAATGACGAGTTCTAGAATAGAATTTTTAGATGAGCACTGGCTCAGTTCAAAGGTAACTGTGGGAATATACTGGGTGTATTGTTATTGTTGTTGGCGGCTCAGTCCATCACGTACATAATTACATTTCTAAAAAAAAGTTTGAGCTACCTTTTTATGCAAAAGCTTCTTCCAGTTGAAATCGACTCTCTCATTCACTTCCCATCCATAACTCCTTGCATCCTGCAGGTCACCCAAGAGCATCAAGGACCAAATTACTCATATCCATTACACTAAATTATTGTGTTCTCAAACTAAGGGAAGGGCAGAATGATAGAAATAGATCTCTGTAAGCCAAAATATTTCGTAGATGTAAAGTTCCACCTCCAACTCCGGCCCATAGGCTGCTCCATAAACCAAAATCTTTTTAGGAACACAACCACGAAGAACACACCTGCATAAAATGAAACAAGGACTTAACACTTACTATCAAGAACAATTAACTAACTTCAAGAACTTGACAGTTGATTTTTCCTTTCATTTGACAATGAATCTAGGACCTAATGGGAAATGAACTCATCGAACAGGAGAAGAAAATCTCAACGACTGACATACATATGGATATGTTTATAAATAAAAAAGTTAGATTTTTTTTCTGAATATAAATAACTTCATATATACAGTTAAAAGATTATGGCACCTGGACCTAACTCAACCCTAAAATCTAGCTCATGAGGGGAGGATTGTGTAAGTCCATATAAGCGACCACAAACCAATTCCCCAACCAATGTGGGACTCTAACACCCCTTTCACGCCTAGACTAAACTGGACTTTGGACCGAAAGTCCAAAAGAGGATGAATTTGGTTCCGATACCATGAAAATATATGGAACCTTGGCCTAACTCAACCTACAAGCTAGCTCATTGGGGAGGAACGCCCAAGTCCATATAAACAGACCACGAGGCTATTCCCCAACCAATGTGGGACTCTAACCTAACCCACTCTAACATACACCGAATAGTTACTTCCATAGAACATACTAGCACATAATTAGAAGTAATGTTCATGATTCGGTTTGAATCGGAAATTGATTTAAACCAAACCAATATAGTCGGTTTTTAAAATTTCTAAAACCAAACCAAACCAAAAAAATAACTGTTGGTTTAGTAATTATCGATTTGGTTCAATTTTTATTGGTTTTTTTAATTTGAAAGCAATAAGCTTGTTGAGGGTATTCACATCTCGATAGACATAGAACCTAGTACATTTATAATCTATATGAAAGCTATTGTTGATTCAACTAAGCAATTAACCGATACTAGAGTTATTATTACATGAACAAGGTGATTTAGTTAAGTAATGAAAGCCATTATACACCAAAAATCAAATCTTTATAGGAAAAAAATTAATGTCAAGCTCAACATTGAGGAACTAAATCAGGGGAGAGGGTACAAGAAAACTATATATCAAAACTCTAACAAGAGGAATTCTAAAAAATAAATGATAAAGTTAATGAGTTAAGTTAATTAAAATTTATCAAAATATTTATATTTTACTTATGAATAATATATATAAATAGTTACAAATCTATATATACATAATTTATTGGTTCGAATTGATTATTTTTTAAGAAAAACCAAAACCAAAACCAAACCAAACCAAATAATATTGGTTTTCAAAATTTGGAACCAAACCAAATATCGATTTTTTTAACGGGAAAGGGTAAATTGTATTATTAGAAATAGTTTAAATATACCCCTCGCTATGCTTACAATCCAAATATACCCTTCACATCTATGTTACTCGAACTCTTCAAAAGTGTCAGCGAGTGCGTGTCGGATTTGCCAAACATAGTATCTTTTCGGAGAATCCGACACGGGTGCGGCATTGAAAGTGAAGAGTACGCGCAACTTAGCTTCACATTATACTTTAGCATAAATTCGCTCTTACTTTTAATGGAGGTTAGCACAAATCTAGATCACAATTTGTTTTGTTTTTTTCAAAAGTTATTTACATTTTAAATTATTTTTATTAAAAAAGGTGAGATGTGTCGCTTCAATTATTAAAAATAATTAAGTTTGACGAAATTTTAGAAGAAGGTTTACATTTTTTTTAATTATCATGACTGTTTGATTACTAGGATGACAATATTATAATTTTGTATGTTGTTTAATCAAATTTTTTTTTTTGCTTTTGGGGGAGATATTTTTTAGATGAGGGTCTTTTTGAAACAGCCTCTCTATCTCTATGAGGTAGTGGTAAGGTCTGCGTACATTTTACCCTCCCCGGACCCCCTTGTGGGATTTCATTGGGTATGTTATTGTTGTTGTTTAATCAATATTTTGAGTAACGGTTGATAAATTTTGGCTTGCTGACAGTGTATTCCTTGGCTAAAGGAATTCTACACGCTGAGATTAATAACAGACGGGAGTAAATTTTAAAAATTTTGTAGTGTTTTCTGTCTTATCATTTCTAAGAAAAAAAGACTCAAATTAGTACTTAAAATTTTGCAGTGTATTCTTTTTTGTCATTTCTCAGGTAATAAAGTCTCAAATTAGTACGTAGAAATTTCATGTATTCCTAAAAACTAGATATTTAAAATTGGGAATGAGTAATTTAATTCTAAGCTTTTCATGTGTTCATCCGTTAAAAAATTAAAGGTGAATTTGTGCCAAAATATATATGAGAGAAATATATGTGGATCGAAAGTATAATAGAAAGGGTATATTTGAATTGAAAGTATAAAGGAAAGGATATAGTTAAACTATTTCTAATAGTACAGGGGTATATTTGACCCTTTTCCATTTTTTCAATCAGCTTGGTCCGGATTACAGTTCGGTTTGATTTTTTAACCATAACCATGAACAGCCTAATTACTAGTATAAGTTATACAGATAATGGAAACCTTTTTATAGCTCACAGATAACATCTTCAATGTTCCTAAGCTGGAATAGGATATTGCTTTATTGCGCAGAATAAGAAAATAAGCTGTTCCACTATCTTTTATTTCAAAAACATGCACAGATGGTACTGAAAATAGTATAATCTCATACTGCTTAAAATGTTTCTACCACATGATATTCTTTTTAAATGAAGAACAATCTTTATTCTTGACAGGTAACATATGGGACTTCAAGATACAGTCCATTTTCAATTGTAGTCATAAACCAACACAAATGAAACCATAAACGCAAAACTAGTCTGCAACTGAAAAGGTTATAAGCGAAATAATGAAAAACTTACGTTCCACCAACTCCCCCACTAACTTCAGAGCCGACAGGATCAAATGGAAGCTCACAGATTGCAACCTTCAAAAATCCAATATCAAATTACTGTATAAAGGAAAACTGAATGGATTCTTATTTAAGGAATAATCGCAGATAAGAAAATAAGAGTGTAAGAACAAGTCAAGGAACAACAGAAACACATTTTATCAGAATGTGATGACATATCCCAGCAGGAAATGCAACCCTCGAGAAAGAGAGAAAGCAAAAACCTCAAGAGTTGTAATCAAGCATGTTGCTTAGAAGTTGCTTCAGTTAATGGTACTCAAGATATAAAGTCATGAGAATGAAATAAGATCCTAAAGATGACATCTCCTATATTTGTCAATATCTGATTATAATTATAATGGTTTCACCATCTACCTGTCCAAGACTAGATCATTCTAGTCGTGAAGCTCAGTTAAATTGAGTTCCCAAGAAAAGCTTAAAATGCCACTGGGATAGAATAATCACAACTTACAAAATGGACACTAACTATGTAGTCTAACCATTCTAGAAGAGACCACTCAACCAACAAATAAGGTGACAAGTCATTTTGGCCCAGGTACTTATCCAGCTTGTCATTGTTGTTCAACAACATGTATGGAAATTCACCCCTCGCGTAATCACAAAGACACTAAGACCAATAAATGAAACCAAACAAACATTTATTAGCGTTGCTGCATATCTCGACTTGTCATATCCATCAACAAAACTAATGGAAATTCATCCCTTTCAAGTGACCTTAAAGCTAAAGTTGAACAGAAAGATTCCAAAAACTCCAGTCCATTGCTTCGAACTAACTGCTGGACACATTAGATTGAAATAATACGAATCATAAACAAATAGCAGAAGTATTATATACCTTAGCTCCAGATTGGGCTGAAAACCGACTAGCTCGAACTCCACCACTTCCAGCACCTATTACGAACAAATCGAAGTCGTAGTGTGCTTCTTCTCCACCAGGTTTGCTCAACTCTCCATCAATTAGCATCTTCCTAGCCATGATTACAAGTCTGTACGCACAAAACCCACAAAGGGAAAATCACCACTACTTTCATATACCGTTTAGCAGGAAAGAAATGGTCAGCAAGAAGAAGGGGAGATAAGATAATCCTTGTGATAAATACATGAGGAATACCAAAAGAAGCTTGGCATTTCAAAGCAAGGAGTTCATAACTCAAGAAAATATCACCTTAAAACAATACTGGATCTGTTTATACTTTTCTGGCACCCTTTAGTTTTTATATCATGCCAAGATTCTTAGCAATAAACTATTGAAAGCATCACACATTAGAATACCTTAGTGAGTATAACAGTTATCAGCAAAGTTAATCCTTTCCAGCTTAAGGAGATAATAGGTCTGGAAAACTTCTGATACCACAAAGTGTTTATAAAACTAAAAGAAGACTTTGAGTTAGTCAATGAAGAGACGTGTATATACCTTAGTATTGTTAAATTTTGACAGAATAAATAGTTAAATCTGTATAGGAACTTCTAGAACTAGAAAATCAATAATATTTCTTTCTCAAAAATATTATTCAAACAGTTGATATAATCTCAGTCAAAGAAAAAAAAAGTTTTTTCAGTCTCTAATAATACAGAAGTTTCAAAACAAAACCTGTATTATTTCCACACACAATAAGAGAACACAACAAATCAACAATATAGTTAAATAAATACTCTTGCAACAGCCCCAAAATCAAATATAAACACGCAAAAGAAATAGAATTTCGTTTTCACGATGACCTATCAAAACAACTAACAGCCTACCGGTGCCGGATCGAAATGAAAAACCCAAACTCGATACTAGGTTGTGAACCTCGATAAACTTCGCTGCCGGATTAGGATAAAAACCTCAGATAGTTTCATAGAAAGCTGAAAATATGAAATTACCAGTAGTTATAGAGATAAAGCGACCACTTTCACTCGCCGTCGGCCGCCGGTAGTCTATTGCCGGAGTTGAACAACAGAGAAGTAATTGCAAAGTGCTGCTATAAGAGTGTAAATATTTGTTACGAAAGGTAAAAAGAGTATTTATAGAAACACTAACAATAGGGCCCGCATAACACGCGGTGAGATATAAGGTATAATAATTACGGATAAGAAAAGACTATTTATAGAAATACTAACAAGATTTGGTAGTATATCACATAGGACGTAAATTGTCATGTAAAATATTTCGAACGATGCATTTATTTATGTATACTCAAAATTAAAAAACATAAATATAAATTAAGACTAAATTAAAGTTGAAATATTTTTTGGTGAACATTTGATAATAGTTCAACTAGAAAATTAACTTACGATAGTTCAGATATGAAACTTGAAATGTGTTTTTAATCTTTTAATTTTATAATATTGATTATATTTTAAATCATATGTATATTTCGTCTTTTTCACGTCTCATTTATAAAATTTCATCAAATATAATATTATTATTTAAAAAAAAAATTAAAATGGTATGGTATTACGATCTCCCATTCGTCATCCTTGATGCACATCATGCAAAAAGAATAATAAAATACAGAAAATATTTATGAAAAAGAGAGGAAACTTCATATGTATAACTAATCTTTATGGAGTATATAATAAATATATAATAAAAAATTTAAAGATAATAAACTATTTTTTGGAGGGGTTCAAAATTAATAAACAACAATATATTCCGTGAAATTTCATAAATGGGATCTGGAGAGGACAAATGTACACAGACTTTACCACTATCTCATAGAAATAGAGAGGTTGTTCCCAAAAAACTCTTGTTTCAAGAATCAAACTCAATAAGCAGAATATATTAGATATGAAAAATAAAAAAATAATTAATAATAAAAAGCAAATGATAGTATCTAAATACGAAAAATGATTCAAAATTAATGCAAACCTATAATAAGACCAAATTCATCTTTGACTAATTGAAGACTCAATTTATTTGAATATTATATAGCCACTTTGGAATATTGATTGTGGTGAAGGGGGACCATAATGTTTTTATTTTTTAAAAAAGAAGATTTAATGTTTGAATTTGATTGCTAATTTACAAAATATATGGTCAATTTTCCCACATAATTAAAGGGACATGGCTAATAATTAGCCATACAAATGATTTGTCCTTTCAAATATAGTATTTATATCATATTAAATTACACCTATCAAAATTGTAACAGACCAATTACTCAATTTAAATATTATTTAATTATAAAATTATACACCTATATTAGATGCACATATCAGGATCGTAACATACCAATTGTCTAATGAGGAAACTATTGCGTCTCAGTCCCAAACAAGTCCAAATCGCTCCATTTTAAATTCGTTTCAAAATCGCTCCATTTTGAATCCGTTTCAAAAATAGTTTCAATCAGCAGTCAGTATTTTTATCAAAGATGTTCATACTTTTATCAAGAGTGTTCAATAATCGATATATATCAAAACATATATATTTAACCTATATATTCGACAAAATTTTCCGACGAAAGGTGTTACCACCCTCCGCCTCTAATTTCAATTATGTACCAATGCAACAAGTACAAAAAATATATTTGAAGGGACAAATCATTTGTATGGCTGATTATTAAGGATCATTTCAATCAAGTTCGATTCACCTGATAGAACACATGCATGTCTCAAAAGAATAAAAGAAAAGAGCTTTCACAACAAAACTATTACGTCTCAACCCCAAACAAGTCCAAATCGCTCCATTTTGAACCCATCGATATCCAATACCATCAAAAATAGTTTCAATTATGTACCAATGCAACAAGTACAAAAATCACATTGATCTTGCAATATACACAGATGACAACGTGCGTTACAAAAGTTGAAACTCATCGATAAAGAACCAAATTCTCATACTAATTTTCGTCGTTATATCTCTACCATGTATGGTGCTGCAGATTTCTTTATCAGACTCCCCAGACAGCGACTTTACGCTGTCCCCCTAGACGGGGAAGGAAGGAATGGATTTCTACAAAAGGTTAAATCTACGAACTGAAATGACTCTTAGCAAGAACAGGTGAAGATAGAACTGTTAAAACATTTTCCTTTTTCGACTATTTTCCGGACAGCCGTCTCCTGAGGTGTGTGAGGGTTCACTTGAATTCTGTCCATTATATTGACCTTAGGGGCATCAAGGATTGTCTTAGGCATAGATAACGCCCACTGCATGCCCCAAATTGAAAGAGGCCTCATATATATCAGGGATCGAAAATGTCCATCAGTAGTCCAACCTTCGGGCGTCTGAAATGAGTATCTGCATGTAAAATGGAAAGCTAAGGACATGAAACAAACCAAAAGCAAAGAACACAAACTACTCAAGCCGTACTACGATCTTATATGTTGGCAAGTTAATTAAGTCACAGACCAAAAATGGAGGTGCTTGAACCAGGGTGAAAAGCACTCAAAGAAAGGTGGACGAAATAAAATGGAGTTTTTTAAAGAAGAAATCTTTTTATCTTCAACGTTATAGTTCCACCGTTCATGGACAAACACTTCTATTTGACTAAAGACACAATAAAAATAATGGTGCTCTTTCACAAGTATATCTGGTGTTCGTCGTGCCTAAACCTGACTATTTATGAAGCATGGATACTGGATATCTTAAGATGAGAGGAGTGTAGGAATTATGTGGGTCTCCCAGCATGCGACAACAATTGACTGTGTCCCTTATTTGTTTTTAAACTTTTCAAGTCTTCTATCAAAGAACCAACTATTCATGAACAAAGAAATGTAGGAACCAAAACATTATTAAGTATTTTAAGTTGGGTTATAGCGATTGCAAGAAATAACTAAGGAAACTCAAATTCTAAAACAAAAACAAGCCATTTGATTGGAATAATTGATCTAGAAGAGGAATAAGCATTGTAAAGTCAGATTTCCTGCTAGGTCATTTCTTTATTTATGTAGACTGCTCTATTAATGGTAGCAGCTCCCTTTTTGCTAAAAGGATTAACTGAGAAATTCCCTGCAATTTAGATGCCTCAATCCCAGTGGGCCTACGGGTTCGAAACTCAAGCCCATACAGGGCGCACTTCTAACCGCTCCCACCTATATACAAGGCTTCACTCACCTAGCATGTTTCAAATTCGTGATGCTCAACCACACATCTATGTTTCTTTATCACCCAAAACCCAAACCCCGTAGGCTCTACTAACGTTGCCGTTTTTTAAATTTACTTCTTCCTGGTAATTCTTTAAACTTATGCTCCATTTCTAGTCCCCTTTATGCTTTATGTTTTTCCTCTGTATTTTATGGTCTCTGGGCTCTGCTGAACTTTTTCCTTTTTGGTCTCCTCATCTTTTTAATTTTCTTTAATAATCGAGACTTCTTCAAGGGAAGTACACAGATTCTGGATTCAATATACAAGGCTATCAATCAAAGAATGCACTTCTGGTATAGCATACTCCACATACTTTGTTGGTGATGAGTATCCGAGATTTGAACATCTTCCCATTAAATGGCCAGACTCTGTGCGAGCACTAGAAAGGTGCAGTAGGGTACACTCATTGTGTTGGTAATTTCCACAAGAACGGATAAAATGCAATGTAGTTTTGTCTGTGTATGTAACAAATTACTTGATATGTTGTGGATATATAAAAAAATTATGTCATCCAAATCAAGAATAAAACGTTACGGATTACCAGATCATGAAATATGTTCTATATGATCTCTTTTTAATTATCAGTGTCCCCTCTAGCTATACTTTAAGCAAATTATGTACAGTTCTTAAAATCACTTCTTAAAAAGCAGTGTCTCCTATGCTTCAAACATTTAGATGTTTGAGTCTGCTGTCATGTTGATAAACAAGATCTTACAGAATATGATTGTTTTCAGGAGTTGCCTAAGCTTAATTGTATGTCATCCAGCTATTTATCGAGCGTAGTTCACTAAATGATACAAGGAAAAGTGATAAGAGAGACATACCCATAGCCATCCTCTGACCAGCCTGCAATGAATATGCCTTCAGCTGTAGTGAATGCCTGCTCCTCCATACCAGCATGAAGCATGGTAGCAGCCACACCATATGTGACACCAGTCCATATCTCACGGGATTGCATGCAAGTATCATCCACCTTTCCATTTGGATGCATTCCATTCACTGCACCCATTCTGCCTCCACGAACTTTCATGACATTGAAGTCATAAATCTTTTGAAGAGTACTCTTGATCTTTACATCATCAAATAGACCAGGCAAGCCAGAAGATGCCATATACCACTGACCAGCTAGCTGATCAGCCTGGATTGACTTACTGTTACTACTAGAACCACTGTCATAGTTAAAATATGAGCCATTCCATAATTTTTCCTCATATACTGTCTTGGCTTTTATTAGTTTGCCTTTGCATTTTTCTGCAAAGGCATAGTCGCCCACATGCATGGCCATCGCAGCTGCAGCTTGAAGAGCAGCAAGCCATAAACCACCACAGTAAGCACTTATTCCATGGACCGTCCATGTATCATATGTTTGATCAGGGAAACCATCATTTTCAATTAGACAATCATTGTCACGGTCAAATTGATCCATATACTCAATTGCAGCACATACAGAAGGCCAGACATCTGTAGCAAAGGAAAAATCTCCAGTTGCAGCGAAGTCTCTATAGACCTGAAGCACAAATTTTGGATTGAGGTCCTTCCATTTACTAGTATCATGTATGTTATAGGCATTCATTTCGTGCCAGGGATCATGCATTCCAAGATCATGAGGAATAGCCCCCCTGACCTTCCGTATTCCCCAATTACCCTCTGCTAGAAATTTCACTTTTCTCCCATCTTCACATAAGACAGCTTTGGCAAACTCCCGCTGAATGCTGAGCTCAATTTTAGGAAATAAAGCAAGAAGTGCAAACGAGGCGTAGAAGTGCACATCATATGTACACCACATAACATATTCTACACCTTCCAAGTATAGAAACCTACCAACATCATCACTGTCAGTACATGACCCTGAAACCTTATCAGAACTCAAGAACTTGTCATCTTTCCCATAACCATTATATGCAGTCTGCTCCAGTTTTACACCATTTTTATTGGATTTAACTTTAGTTCCTTTGACTTTATTGCTCGGTCTCGCTGTTCTGGTACTAACTGAGTCTGAAGAAGGAACACCAGAGTCTACAAAAGTGAGAGTAAAGAAAAAATCAACCATGGTCATTTAAAAGCTTTAAAAAGAATAACAAACCACTCTTTGTTCCTAGAGAAACATGCCGAACAGGTGGTATGTCAGTCAACAGATGAGTGATAAAACCCAACTCTCTCACAGGTAGAGCTTTTATCGAGATATCTGGAATTCAGCTGAGTACAACATTGAGACTTTTAAGGACAGCATATGCCAGACGTGCTATGGGGACCTCCTACTCAAGGTAAACATGCAAACTTAAACTTAACAAAGTATATCCTTAGACTTCAGTAAAATATATGAGAAGGGATTGAAGTAAAGGGAGAAAATATAGGAGACTAAGAAGATGTCACAAAATTCTGTCAACGGCTATGATATAACTACACGATTATCCATGAAAGAACAAAGATCTCTAAATCGTTCTTCCTTATCCCCTCTGAAAGTAAGACACTGAGAGACGGACCGCATTGCCATTCTACCTGGAGCCCCACAAGCTACTTAGTAGGATGCTGCAGACTTATAGAAGAATGGAATTCAGGGTTCAACAGAATAACAAAAGAGAGCAGCAGAACCAATCATATGTCTTCCCTCAACCCATAAGAACTTCTACTCAACTGTGTTGAATAGGAATCACACCCCAATCATCCATTTGGCTCCAATAGAAGTGGCAAAATGAGAGGTCCAATATAGCACTTACAATTTAGGATTCATTCAAGAATTTAAGACAATAGCAAGTGTAGAATGAACGAAAAGATGAATACCAATCCAAACTGTCCCACCAGCCACCAGAAAATACAGCTCGTTAAACAGTGTAAACTTGTACCTGTAAAATTCAGTGTCGTAATACCTCAGCACTCACATCAGACATACATATATATTGACTGCTGTGTGAACAGAGCGTATACAATCGTAGCATTGAGCTACAACTCTCAAAAATATTCAAAGTAAACAATGAAACACGAACTCTGTGAATGGCAGCAAAAAAAAAAGAAAAAAAGCAGCCAATAGCTAGAAGAAAGAGCGAACAGAACAGTACAAATGAAAGAGAACAACAACTACGCTTCCAAACAAGTTCGTGTCAGCTATATGAATCCTCACTTATCATGTTTCTCCATTTAAACTCATCTGAGGCCAATAATATACAAATGGAAATAAGAAGTCCTACATATTTTCTAAAGGCTAAAGAAGTCCTAAGAAGCTTGGCACTTGAAGTAAATGTACTAAAATGATTAAACCATATTCTCAACTAATAGGTATCGCCTATATTCTTTTCTTCCATTGAACCCTATCTTTCGCCAAGTATGCATAGATTCCAAGAGGCAAAAGCAACTACATTCAAAATCATTACCACATGGGCCACTTTACATTCAGAAAAAATTAAGGAGAAAAAACAGACGACATTGATTCTCCCTCAATATGCTTCATCTGTCCCATTCCATGTCCAATCATACAAATGGAATGTATCAAAAGCAAGTACTAATATTATGGTCACCATAATATGCTCTAGCATGTATTTTCTGAATCTCCCTCCACGTACTCTGTTAGACTTTCTGTAGTTTATATGTGAACCATAAAATGTTGTTGCACTACCTTAATTATGCACAATAGAATTGTTTCAAATGGACAGCTGATATGTGGAATTATTTGGATTTTCCATAAGAAGGAACACAGAGAGCAAGGAGTACATATATATATAATGTGACAAAATCTTGGTAGTAAATACAATACATGATTGGATGTGGGCAGTGTTGGTAAGTTGTACAGTTCTTATCACAAAGTTGTATATGTTAATTTTATGTTAACCTTCCTTTCTCAAATTATTCTAATGCTCGTAATGATAACTAACACAAAAAAGCATAATGCTATTTCCACAATTGCAAAAACTCTATCAAACTTACCATTCCGGTAGCTTATCATCATTAAGGATAGGATTTTGCCATTTCTCAATTTCTTCTTCCCACAGCCTATAATCTGATCAATGTAAAAGAATAATAATGCCAACAATTAGTAAGTACAACTACGAAATCAAACAGGAACCTAAGCAGAAAAGGAGACACTAACTTGTCAATGAATGATGAACCAAATCTACAGCAGCCCTTTCTGAGGTTCCATAAAACCTTGTGTACCGCCTGTAGAAAAACCCCACACCCAAGAGAAGGAAAATAAAAGAAAGAAGAAGAATAAGATAAGTATCCTCTAACAAATACGACTTCGAGGAAAAATTAATAACTTGACAAATTTGACTATAAAGTAAGATTTTTTAATTAAGAAATAAATTTTTTTGATTAAGTTGACTATGAAGTATGATAGCTTGAGTATTTGACAAACTTGACTCTAAATATGACAAAACTCCTGATATAATTTTTGAGAAGGAACAAACTCCTGATATTTTGAGGATGGAGATTTTTTTTTTCCTTGTTGCCTATTCACCTCCTTATGTTTCGACATTTTTGAGGATAAGTTGACAGGTAAACATTGTACTGAACACATTTATAATCAAAATAATTCTGTTCTTAGACAAAAAGGTAAAATTGCATTAGTCACGAAGAACCTAAATTTTAACAATATGGGACCACAATCAGGTGTACGCCCAACATCCAAGAAGAGTAATCCATGCATGAGATATTACCTATAGTATGACATTCCTTTCATGAATTTAACTTGAGGAGACGACCAAGAAACAGCGAATGCCACGGTACATTTTCCATGTGGCTCAACCCATGCAGATGCAGAAACAGCAGCACAATGTGTCTCCCCAGGTGATGATGGCATGCTTGGTCCTTTGCTGAAGTTCTCTCGATCAAAGTGCCCATCCTTAAAAAAAGATAAGGCAGCCATGAGAAACATATGTATTAATGCCCAAACAGAACTGCTGCAGAAATTTTAATCCATAAGGACTGATGCAGGACTTGTCTCCAGATCGGATAAAAGTAGGGACGATAATGAACCATCAATTCAAAAGGTTAAATGATGCACCAGAAAGTCTTAACTATCAGAACATTGCTTAAGCCATTACCTGCACCATTTTACCCCACATATCCTTTGCTGTTACACAGCTACCCTCAGTCAGGCCGAAACAGGGTAAAACAGTAACAGTGACATTCTGAGTCTCGCATGCAGCCACAGCGAAAGTAACTGGAGGATTTTCTTTTGTCCTGTAGTCCAGCCAACAACATATCTGTCAGCAAGACACTCAAAATTTCATATCATAGATCTGGGTCCACAAAAGAGAAAATAAAACCTCGACCCTGATGCATGGAATAAAAGCCATTTTTCCTTTTATAATGACCAAGGATGTTATTATCCCAAGAGGGACACCCAGAGAAAGGTCAATAACTGTTACTAGCAGTTAATACCACGCTAGAATTTTAAATCTAGCCTTCCCCCATCTAAAAGCAACTCCCAAACATCAAAAGTGAAAGACAGCAAATCACACTAGTATAATAATATGCAATATCAAAGCAGTAGCTTGCTAAAACCAGAAACAAAATATAAGCTTCATCTTTTTAACCATTTGCTCTACTCAAAGTTCAGTCTGGCACATGGATTAGTTGATAAAACTGCACATAGACATCCACTTGCCGCTTTGAGCTCAAGTCACGTACTTCAAGCCTCATAATGGATGCCTGTCTCATTAAGTCGGTCTTCAAATGAGAAATTTTTTGAAGTCCCTTGTTTCTCATATGGTCAGAGGAAAATTGTCTAATCCAAAACCAATAGCATTCTCTAATCGTCAAAGGTTCATACATAAATAGAGAATAATGGATAATTATACTAAAATGCCTGAAAGATTTAGGCCTGTCCCTTACTGTTTTAAGTGAATGTTGCTAGGACTCTTCAAAAACGTTATCAAGTGTATGTTGGATCCTTCAAAAATATTGCATTTTTTAAGGATCCAACTTGGATGCAGCAACATTTTTGGAGAGTCCAACCAACTTACTTCTAACAGAAGCTCTAATCGTAAAGACTAAGACTTGACACCCCAGATGCATAAAGATACTATGATTGTGCTATGAAACATTATTCTCCCACTTAATGTTATATCCTTTGTTTGATTGACCACTCTAATCGTAAGTATTCCAGAGGGAAGACATATTTAGAGTCTCTCTGGAAGTTGTTTATAACTGTTGACCTCTCGAGATAAACAATTATCTTTTTTCATTTCTCCAGTCACGGCCTTTCCTCGACTTTCACCAACTACAAAACTGAAAATACCGAGGAACATCTGCAAACCAACCGTCATATCTAGCTAATAAGGTTTGATGACTTGCTTGTGATGTAGGAGTACGCCAGCGACTCCATCTTCACCTCTGTCAAAAGGAAGATAAAGAAGAGTTGGAAATCAATTCCAAAACCACAAGTATATGGAAGATAACTGAAATTAAATGATAAATGCTCACATAAATGGTTCGTTCACGTGATCTCCCGATAGGTGTGAGACACCTCCAATTGAATTCTGTACAAACAAATAATTGTGACTGAGTACTGAATAATCCTGTAGTCTTTAACTGGAGGGGACACAATAGCAACAACCAGAAGAGTGGCGCCACTTACCGCCCATGTAAGAAGAAGGCTGACTTGTGCCCGTTCCTTCCCAGTGTTCACCAACTGCCAAAGAGACAAGAAAGGCGCTAATAAGCACACAAGCAGAGAAGTTGATCAAGTCCCCCGGATTGAGCTTAATGCTGATCATATTAAGGTAATATCACTTCATTAATTTCCAAATGATTTCCAACTTTTTACATTGGAGTTGAGCATGTCTGCATGTTAAATTTTCTGGATCTAAAAATGTCCAGAAACAGGAGATAAATATGTCTACTTTTCCTTAAATAACATAATTGACTTTCTTGCAAAGAGGAACAGTTAATGGTGAATAAAGAACACACAAATAATGACTATGGCTTTTATAAATCTAAGCATTGAAAATAGCACTTCAGAAAATATTGATCCACATGAACCATTTTTTTGAAAATCCATGTGAACCATTTACATGACTTCTTGTTCCACCACAATACAAGATCTTCATAGATGATAGCTCGTGCTGCAAAGTTACATTTAGCATCCACTACAATTGTGTTTCACTCTAAGATCATGTAATAGATGTATGAATTATATTATAGGAAAAGAGAAGTCATGCATCATAAGAATGACATTTTATTTATGAGTCATTAAGTGACAGTTACATCATTAGATCAAAGTATCACATCATCTAAGAGAACGAGAAGCAGCATTTGAAAGGTCATATAGCAGCACAAGTACGCATACAGTGTAAACAAAAACTGATGTAGGAAGGCTGCTCTCGCTGTAGTCATGTGGGATGAACGGTGATATCTGCCGACAAGAAACTTTCAGTTCTGGGTCTGGTTCACCTGAATATGAAAGAAAAATCTAAGTGACATCTATAGAAACTCGAGTCAACATATCATATAAATAAATACTTTAGATAATAAGTACAGTACCATCATATACTGTCCAAGCCCGAGGAAAGAGTGCATGATATGTAGAATGCTGTCCACTCAGATTCCAGCCCCATGATGATATACCATGATCACTAGCCTTCCTGTAGGATGGGCACTACAGACATGAAAATCTTCGCATTTTACCTTTTCCCATTTTTCTATTTTCTCTTAAAATGTAAATGGAATTCAGCTATCAAGTCGGGATGTGTCAGAATGATTTTAACAAGACAAAACTCATTTACTTTGTGGGATTTCACTGGGTATGTTGTTGTTGTTGTTGTAAAACTCATTTACTTCATCATAAACAAATCAATTCACACCTCATTTAAACACAGTAGACTTCCTGTATGCATAAGCACAAAAGCCACTGGAATTTAACATAAGCATACCGCCACTTATTTCTGAATAAGTTATGTATGAAGAGTAGTAACAGTATGCCTATGTTAAGTTCCAGTTGCTTTTGTTACAGGAAGTCTACTGTGTTTCAATGAAAGAATAGTAACAGTATGGCATCGAAGGTCCTTTTTTCTATCTTTGAGACAAATTTCAGCAAGTTGGTTGTCCATCAACTGTTGAACTTCCCTTGTTTTGACAGGAGACTCCAGTTTTTTCGCTGCATGATTGGCTTCAGATTTTTTTATTTTTTAATTCCAAGGATATACTGATGTGGCTAATGAATGCAAGACATACAGAAAATATTCAGAAATGGACGGAAGAGGGAGACTAAGGGACATCCCTTCTCACCCCCCCCCCCCCCCAAAAAAAAAAAGAATATAAATAATAATAATGAAAGAAGAGATCTGCTATCAGTTGGCATGAAGTTGAAAGTAGTCTTCAGAAACTTAGTTCCTTACCCTAGCCCTTCATGTTCTCCCGGAGATAAAACGGATGCATACTTTTTGTTTCCTCCATCACGGGATATGAAAATCTGCATTATTAAAGAAGAATCGTGATAAATTAAGCATTACCATCACATATCCAAGACAAGAAGTCATGATAACTTAATTGTTTTAATCACACATCCAAGACAAAATGGTCTTCTCAAGCAACAAATCACAAGCCTTGTTATAACTATCTGCTTCAAGTAATTTTTTTCCTTTGAGATGCTTGACAGCCTATGGTGATACAGAACTGTTAACTCTATCAAATGCATCTACCCGCTCTAAGAAACCAACTGGATTGGCTCGACCCAACTCACAAATTTGCAACGGAATCTAAAATTAACATCAGTTGTTTAATTAAAAGACCCACCAATGGCATGTCCTAATTCTGTTAAAGGATGGACCAGGGTTGTGAAAGGCGATCGTCTTGTCGCAAATGGCGAGAGGCAAGGCGATCCTTCATCGCCTTTTCACTTTGTGGCGAGACGATTTTCAAAAGGCGACTAAGGCAAGAGGCGAGAAATTCGTCGCCTTTTGTGTTAGTTTTAAAAAAGGTGACCAATTTAGGGTTTTAAAACTTAAAAGGTAATTTTAAGGATCTCTTTCCAAATTTGCTCTATTGCACTCTTAGATTTAGACTGCGATTCCAATTAGTCGACTGCACTAGACTTCTCCGACGACTGGCTAGACTTTTCCGGTGATTCCAAAGTCTGATCAATATGTTTTTCTTCTTGTATTTCTTTTTCCTCCTTTTTCAAACTTCAGAGTTCCTTCTATCTCTGTTTTTCCTCACTATTTTGACTTATGTTTTTTTCTCATTCAAGTTTTAGACTTTTAGTATCTACTATCTTTTGTCAGTTTTTGAATGAAAATATTTGCTAATATGTTATTGATATTGAGATTTTGAATATCTATATATGCAATTAAATATTTTTATTTTTTGGTATGAATTGGTGCTGCACTTCAAAAAGGCGAGCGCCTCTCCGCTTGCCTCGCCACCCTTGTTGCCTTTTCTCACCTTTCGCCGTCCAAAACACTAGGACGGGCATTTTCAATCCTAAAACTAAAGTTAATGGCAACAGAGATCTAATAGGTGGAAGGACGACTTTTTAAAGTCATTTCTAATATGTTAAGGGCAATTCTGACTCTTTTCCATTTTATAATCATCGGATAATCCATTTACACTCTTTTCTTGGCTGAAGTAAGTTTTTTTGCTGGCGGGAAGTATCAATGCTAACTTTAAAGACTATTCATGAAAAGAGTAAAAAATTCCTTTCAAAAGAATGATCATAAACACACTATAATTTTTTCCTCTAACTGAGAAATCAGTTTTTTAAACATCGAGACATGGTGTATTTTGGCTCCATCCCTCTCCCCTTCTTCACTCTGATTACCACATTTGGTTCTACCAGCATCGAACTCAAGCAAGTACGCCCACCACACATCCCATGTTTGTAACTTTGCTACTGATCCAATGCCCTAAGCCTAGGGCTAAAACATGATATAAATATGTATAGAACCTATAAAGAAATGACACTTTTGTTGCATGACCAGTATGCCTCATTTTAGATCCAGAGTTTCTGATTGTTTACAATGAAAAGACAAGAGATACAAGTGGGATGACTCTAGCTCACACATTGTGAGCTCAGATTGATTGCTCCTCATTCGCAAAAGCACAAAACAGCATCAAAATATCCAAATAAAGATATTTACTGAAAGAATATAGCATTGAAGGAACAAGCATTACTGAGAACTGATTAGCCATGATTGGAGAAGTCTCGCACGTTCCAGGAAGAATTTGAAAGTGTTTAAACTCGCCTCTAAAGCCTCTGGATATGCTGCCGCTCCTGTGATGTCATAAGTTCGATTAATCATCAGATCAATAAAAAGAATTCCAGTATGGCAGAAGAGCAGTTGTTCACTAGTCTATACATCGTTTGGTAGCTGATTAGAGTAATGCAAGTACTAATTCGTAATACAGAGATTAATTATGAGGAAATCTATGTATTCTTTTATGTAGGATTTAATTATTCATTCATGCATTATATATTCCATTCTCTACCATGTAAAAAATAATACATAGATTCTCTCATAAGTTATTCATATGTTAGTTATGCGGGTTTCTAAATTACAATTGAACACCGTATCGGTGTGTTGAATTTTATACATAGCAAAAGAATGCTACCAAACATGGCATCATTTAATACATGAATAACTTAGCTCCTAACCAGCTACCAAATGACCGTATACACTTACCCCATCCCTCCAAGTGGAACACCCTGAGATGCTGATGGCTTGCAACGTTCTCGAGTGAAGGGATCAATTGGAGCTCTCTGCACATGTAAGAGAATGGTAAGACCTTGCTGAAAGTCCTTAACTCTACAACACACATTCTAAGCATGAAATTATTCTCGTGGTTACAATAAATCAGATGAGATTGAGAAAGTTACTCTTCCATAGGACGCTTCTTCCCTTACATATGACCATAGACGTATACCAAGCCGAACCTAAAAAATGCAACCAAAAAAAAAAAGATTACAAGACAAAACAACAAGTCAAAATCCAGGAGAATTTCCCTATCTGACAATGGTACTAGAAGCCTAAAAAAGACTTGCGTACCATTTTTATTGCCTCTCTGAATGTGACGCTAAATTCTTTTAACTTGCTGGCATGGCTGTTCAGTTTCCTTCTCCAAGCTTGAGATGGTGGTGCAGCACTATCAAAATCAAACTGCAGCAAGCAAAATACAGAAGGAGATCACTAAAACTATAAAAGAATTAAACATCACAAAAATGAATCCCAGCAGCATTAGGTGATTTCTTCCAATCCAATTCTTTGTGGACACCACAATTACCCCATAAAAACACTTTCTTTTTAAAGACAACAGTAACTAAAGGAGAGAAAAATGGAGTTATGCTTGCACAGTTGCAGGACCAACATGAAGACATTAGAAAAACAAATGATTCAGTTCATTACAACTTCAAACACCATTAACAACATCTTCCTTGAGCCAATGGTCTATTGGAAACAGCCTCTCTATCTTCTCGAAGGTGGAGGTAAAGTCTGCACACACTGTACCATCTCCCGACCCCATTTGTGGGATTATACTGGTACGTTATTGTTGTTGTAGGTAAAGTATGAGCTTTGGCTTTTAAGTTCAGCATATATTCACAATTATTATTCAACTGGTCCCAAAAATTTTCCACATGGCATAAAACAACAGAAATTTGTTCATTACAAACCAAAAAAAATAACAGAACTCAAAGTAATTAGATAACAAAAATAGGACAACAACTTACCAATTGCAAAGTTGCTTTAGTTATGTACTCCTCAGGTGGCCATGAGTTCTTCCTACAATGAAACAAATGACCACTCACCATTTTTATTCTAACTCTATGAACCTCTCACCACCCTTTCAACCACTCAAAATCCAATCTTTCTCCAATCAAAAGACCTTCAAAACCATTTAACAAATTCCCATATACACAAAACACCAAAATCTCTTCAGCAGAACACCAAACAGTGCCTTAACCCCAAAAAATCAAAAAAAAAAAAAAAATTGGGTTCAATTCTTCCACCAATCTCCTCTTTCAACTACTACACTACAAAACATTGATCAAATTCACTTTGATCCCAAATCTCAAACAGAGCAATCACAGAACCAAAACTTGGGTATTATATAAAGATTGGATTTTTTTGCCCAAAATCCAATTTTTGAGAAGATATCAAAACAAATAACCAAATAATACTTTGTGGGTTCTTGATTCTTGGGTTTATTGTATTTTTTTTTGTATACCCTCTTCTTCTTTTCCCCCTTGGCTGGATTTTCTTGAAAGGTGTTGAGTATTGAGAGGATCCAACACCTGTAAACCAGGAAATTCTGCAACTGTGTCAAATAGTTGCCAAGTGTGTCATCAAAGAAATACTATAATTTGTAGGCTTGTTATGTAAAAATGCAGTGATTACACTTTTGTTGTGTGTAGAGAGAGAGAAAAAGGATGATTGCATTAAAAAAATGGTGAATTTTAGAATGTTTTAATAATATAAGATAGTGATATGAAATGAGAGAAAAGGTCTCTTGATTTTGTGATGGCTGGAAAATTACTTTTGTCTTTTTTTAAAAAATAAAATAAAATGTATAACATTATAGGTGAAGTTGGGATGCGTAGAGTGCGTAAATCTTTTCTACCTCGTAAAGATAGAAAAATTATTAGTAAAGAATGCTCCATTCAAACGCAACAAATTAAACTAATCAAATTAGTCTTATCATTCACTTTTACGTGTCTAGTATTTTAAAATTATATTTTTAAATTTTTACTTATGAGTTTTAATATATCAAAAAAGGTAATTTATTTTTTCTATTTTATACTTTACATTAATTATTTATTCTGTAAATTGTTTCTCAAAACTTAAAATATAATGGTAAAATATTATTTTTTAAATTATTTATCAAAACTTAAAATATAATAGTAAAATATTATTAAAAAATGTGACTAATTTAAAATGCCTTCAAGCTACATATAGAACAAAAATACAACTCACTTTTATTCACATAAAAAACAAATAAACATATTGTAATTCGACATAAGGAATATTTAGTCACCTAAAAAATTTTATGATAAAAAAAAAAGTCACATAAAAAATTCTAAAATTCAATTCGAAAAAAAAAAAACTTTATTTGTTTTCTAGAATTTACTTTTAGTGATTAAAAACAATTAATTAAAAAATTACAATTCTCAATTAAAAAATAAAATAAACTTTTTCCTCATTTTTTGTAATTTCAATAATTACTAAAATCAATTTTAATTTTTGGATTAATGTCGATACTACCTACATGGCTACATCACAATTTATTAAAAAAAATTGTATTATTTTTTAATATATATATATATATGTGAGTCAATAAAAGAAAACCAACGGAATTTTATTTTATTTATTTTTTTAAGTAAAAAAAAAAAAAAGTGGACCCATTGTGATGAATAATTATTGCCACCAAGATTGAAATTAAATTAATTAAATGTTAGGTCAAAAAGACTTTGACGGTGCATGGCCATCCATTTTAGACACACATTTTTTTTTAATTTTGATCACCAATTGGGATTAGAAAATAATTTTAATATAAAAATAGGTAATTAATATTTATATTGCATTTGATTACCAATGTGAATAATAACATATTCTAATATTAAAAATATGTTAATAAAAATACATGTGGAATAATAAATAATTTTACGTTACTAACTTTTATAGTATAGTCTTGCATTACAATTTTTGTTGTTACCTAACATATCAAATAACTTCTAAAGATCGTTGACGTTATACGATAAAAACGAAAATTATTTTTGTGATGTAATTCTATTATTTGTTATAATAGGTAATGAAAATGACAAACAAATAAGAAGTAAATAATGCCAATTTTTTTTTATTTATTTACTAAATTAATATAAATTTTTATTCTAAATTTATGACTTAAATTAGTAAAGATTTTAATTAGATAAAGTGATGATTATTAATATAAAAAAAATTAAAATAAAAAGGGAAATGAGGGGACAATTACAGCTATACAAATTTTCTAAGTTGGCTGTCGGCCACGAAATGTGAAAACAAAAAAAATTGTTTAACAAACTAAAACGTTTCGGAATATCACATATTGATTAATTAAAAAGATATTCAACAACGAAAAAAAGAACAATTCTTTGGGATCTCTTCTTTCTTCAAATAGAATGAAAAGAGATAAAATCAGGTGATTCCCGAAATGTCTATCTTGATATTCCTCAATGTCCCGGCGATATCGATGATGATGATGTCACATATCGTATTGGGGCAGCATGGACGAAATGGAGGTTTGCATCTAGAAAGGTAAGTTTTACAGAATGGAGTGCTTGACAATTAAAAACTCACATGTTCAGAAGATGTGGTTGCGAAGGTGAGGATGTTGAGATGGATGTGTGTACATATCAAGAGGGGATGAGATTAGAAATGAGATCTTAGAGGGAAGTTAGTGGTGGCCTCTGTGGCAGACAAATGAGAGAAGCGAGACTGCGATGGTTTGGGCATGCATATATAGAGAAGAAGTGTTGACGCTTCTATTAGGAGGTGCAAGAGGTTGGATTTAGGGGTTACACGAACGGGTAGAGATAGACCGAAAAAATATTGGGGGGATTGATTAGACAGGACATGACGAAATTTCATATCATAGATCGAGGACATGACCTTAGATAGAAAAAAGTGGAGGTCGCGTATTAGGATAGAAGATTAGGCAACTAGTAAGGGTAGGATGATATCTTGCCTTGTGATACAGTAGGTTAGTAGAGGTAGTCATATTTTTATATATTGTGTTGTTATTGTCCGTCATTCATTTTGTTACTTTTATTATCTGGAGAAATTATTATTTGTTTTCCATCTTAATCGTTTGGTTTCATATCTACTATTTTCTACTTTTGGGGTGATATTTTTGGAGATCGATTAGGGTCTTTCAGAAACAACCTCTATACATCTATGAGATAGTGATAAAATCTGCGTATAATTTAAGTAAACATATTCTAAAAAATAATAACTAGTAAAATAACGTTGATTTAATGAAAAATATGAATAACTTTTTTTGTTAAGAATATTCTCCTAATTTTGCTAAATAAATATATGTAATTGATAAAATAAAAATAAAAATACAATTACTTGTATTTCTAGATTTAGCTAATATCTCCATGACCATATTAACCTACCTTTGGGTATATTTACATTAATGGATGGAAATTACCTAATATTATTATCAAATATTTATAATATAATACAAGATTAGTAGAAGGATCGCATTCTAGAGGTGTTATGTAGCAGGGCTGTTCAAGATCGAACCAACATCGATTATCTAAAATAAAAAAAATTATTGGTTTATCGATAATAGATTATTGGTTTAGTAATTTCAGTAATTGTTTTATTTTTTTTAAATATTTTTGGGTTATTGGTTCTTAACAATTTTAGATTTTTTCTTAACGGGTTAACCGATAATGCTATAATAAATTAAATAGTTATATTTGTACTATTTGATATATAAAGTCTTGGATAACTTCATATTTTTATTTTTTACTATCTCAAACTCTCAGTTATTCCATAATGTGGTAGTGTTTGATTTTGAGCAAAATGCAATTTGTCAGCTCATGCGTATAACGATCAATAACCGATTAATTAATAATCGATAAACCAATATCTTAGTGGTTCTATAACGGTTTAGCATATCTACAAACTGATAAGTTGAACCGATAAACTTCAAATCGATCTGACTCAACCGATATGCAACCCTATTATGCAAATATTCTATCGTGATACATATAATAATAATAATTATTATTATTATGACTCAAACTTGTGACTTATAGTTATACGAAAACAAAAATATTTTTCCATGAATCTAGATGATTTTTTTCTTTCTAGATGATATTTGTAGGTTTGAATTAAAATAAAAAATTAAAAATTCAGTCTTAGGAGGCCCTTAGTTTTCCTAGTCAAATTTTTGAATAATCAGTTTGACAAATGACTTATGTTTGATTTCCAAATCTTAAAAAGGTCTAATTATGCCAATTGCTAATTTAAAATCGGAGGTAGAGTCGGATTCAAGATTTAATATTTGTATAAATTAATATTTTTTTAATATAAGTTATTGAATTTGATCGAATTTGTACTCAAATAACGATTGCTAACTTTACCCTTGATCAGAGGACTAAAAAGTTAAATATATTTTTCGTATGTACCCTTTGATAGTGATAAGATTACTAAATTCATATCTCGTTTTGGAATTTGAAGTTTACGATTTATTCACAATAATTTAAGTTAATTACTAATATTTTTGTTAATAGAACATTAGTCCATTGACCAATTTTAATCAACATTGTATAATTCAACTTAGCAGTCAAGAATTTAAGGATTTATTTATTTTTTCTTTTTTTTGGTCTTGATTATTTATAGCCAAATTATTTTAAAAAAGTCAAAATCTAAAAGTCAATTTTATTTTTAGTTTTGGGTAAATCATCTTATATTCAAAATGTATTGATTCTAACACTAAATTCGCGGTAAGCATAAAATTTTATTTATTTATTTATAGAATTTAAATTCAAAATTTATGACTGAAAATTACGCATCAATATGTAATATCGCAACAAATCTCACATTAATTATGAGCAAATTTTATATTAAAAAAGGTGAATAAAATTCAAAATTTATTTTATTTATATGATATCACAGTTAAATTCACTTTTGTTATTATTTTGTATTGAAAAAAAAATTGAAATATTTATTGGCATAAAGGGAACCAACATTATTAAATCAGTTCATAAACTCTTTTTTTTCACTTTTTTCACAAAAATTTGGCATTTTGTTGTCATCTTGCTTTTTTTTTTTTTTTAATTAACATTATTTTCCAAATTACTTTTTTTAAAAATAAAATGGTGGTAGGGTAGTTAGTGTGGTTTGGAACCTATTATTACTAATTCCTTAATGTCTAAGATCCTTAAAGAGTAAGGTAACATATTTATTTAATTAAAAATTTCGAGTTTTTGAGAATGAATTTTTTTTTATGAGAGATATTACCTAAAAGAAAAAATTGGCTATGTAATATGTAAATTTGAATTAATCGAGTATCAACATGAATATTGAATTTCAAATTTTAAATAAATAATAATAATGATAATAATAAAATATAATGAAATATTTTTATGTATTATAGGTTCATGCTAGACAAATGAAAGTAATAATGTGTTTTTTTATATATGTATTTATATTTAACTATAATTAAATAACATGTATTCTTATTTTGATTATTGATTGTTACGATTGATTTTATTGATTTAATATAAATATTACATACAGATTTTTATAGTTGTTAAATCGAAAGTATTGACGAAATGCAGTCAATAGTTCCTATTGAAGAAATACTAGCTGTCAAAGCACTTGCAATGTGATGATGAATTTAGAAATCAACGACACATTTTTCAAGAATGTTGATCGAAGTTAATCATTGGTCGATTTTAAAGGCTAAAATCAAACACAGATTTTTTTTTTTTGAGATAACTCTATATATCTTTTTCTAGTATTAAAAACAGTCAAAAAAAAAGAAAAAAAAAGAAGACTAAAGAATAATGTAGGAAACTTTTTTAAAAGTATATTAAAAATATATATCTTCAAAGTAATACAGCCAAAAAGAAAAGAAATTCATCTTTATTATTGTTCTACATTCTTCTTAATTAAAACTTGTTTTTATTGTATAATTATTTAATATTTTAATTCAATTTTCTATTATATAGAAGGGCTGCTTTCAACATGGCTGTTTTTTGCCATTTTCAGAAAAGATCAAGGATAATTTGGTCATAAAATATACGTAACTCAAGAATATTGACACGTGTACTAACAAAAACTTTCACTGTTTGACACTATAGCGGCATTATTGTTATTTTTAATTTTTAATTTTTTTGGTTTTGTTTTCAAATTTTATATTAAGTATATTGTGGAATCATTTTAAAAAGCAAT
>JBCEWC010000340.1:0-61407 GCA_038996855.1 Solanum aculeatissimum | reverse complement strand
ATAGAGTCAGTCGTATTTCAATTAATGTTTATTAAACCTTTGTCGCAAACAACCGTTATTCACTCCCTCCGTTCACTATTAGATGTCAAATTTTTTATTCTATTACTCCCCCATTCTATCGTAACATATCAATCACCTCCTTCAACACTTGATACCAAAAAGAATGTATTACACATATACAACAACATATCCAGAATCCAGCGTAATCCCACAAGTTTCATTTCGATTCTTTTTTCTCTTTTTAAAATTTCCTTTTACCTCTTTTCTAATTCCTTTATTTTCCTATTCTCTACACATGACTCTCCTGACATTTTTCATTGTCCCCTCTGTCACAAAGTAAGCACAGGTCCAATATATATTATTTTCTTTGGAGAATCATCCAAATTATTATATAATTTTTAAACATATTAAATTGTTAATTATTGTGATTTATGATATTTTTTACAAAATTTAATATACATATTATTCGTTATGTCCCAATTTTACATGGTAGAAATGAAATTTCAAGAGTCAACCAATTTTTTATGTCATCCAAATATTTCAAATTGTTAATTATCACGATTTATACTGCTTTTCAATGTTATTTTCCAATATTATATGTTACTTCTTCTATCCCAAATTATATGGCACCAATAAAATTTTGAAAATCAATTGAATTTTTAATGTCTTTTAAATATTTTAAGTTATTAATTATCCTGATTTATAGAATCTTTTACATAATTTTCAATAGATTAAAAAATTAAGATAAATAAATTAAAATAGAGAACTTGAAAATTACATAAATGCTCTCGACTCGAAACAGGCACGTCAACGAAGAGGTGCCTGCTTCTAGACTTTTCTATATGGTAGTAATTATATGTTTACCATAACAACATTTTACTATAGCAACCAAAAAAAAAAAATCAAGACAAACGATGTCATTATAGAGAGACTTTGACTGTGCAGGTTTTCTGTCGGAATTGCTATGTAAACCCAAGCAAAGGGACCCTCACAACAACATACCCAGGGTAATTCAACAAATGAGGTCTGAAAAGGGTAGTGTGTACACAAACCTTACCCTACCTTGGAAGGTAGAGAGACCATTTCCGATAGGTACGCAGACCTTACCCCTACTCTGGGAGGTAGAGAGACCATTTCCGATACCCCTACTCTGGGAGGTAGAGAGACCATTTCCGATAAGTACGTAGACCTTGCCCCTACCTTAGGAGGTAGAGAAACCATTTCCGAGAGACCCTTGGCTCAAGAAAAAACATAACAAATGGATCCTCACTTTTGTTCTACAAAGTAATTGATGGCAACACTAATATAAACTATCATAAGAAGTAATTCTTTTGTACCACAGAAATATTTCAACTAGTTCTCCATAATGCTTGCCATTCAGTTATAAATTCTCAGACTGCACTAGGTGACAATAATCAGTTCTATAGATACTGTCTTCGACCATAACTCATATAAAATCAACTGCAGTACTCAAAACCTTTCATGTAGAAACAGTAATTTAAAACTTTATCTTTATCCATGTGGATAGATCAAACATATACGCCAGAAGCAAGCAGCAAAAACAAGGATCCAAAACCCTGCACCACGTGTGGCGAGGAGTCAGCGCTAGAAACTAGCGTAAACAAGAGATCAAATCATTGTAGTGTACATACCAAGAAAACAGATGCCACTGTCCCTGTTACAAGCTCCTTTGCAAGACTGCGATATTTCCTTGGAGAAGTAGCTTCATAGCTGTCACACATTCAGAGGTTTTTTTAGAAGAAAAAAAGACCACAACACTTGTAGAACAGGAAAAGAAGTCATGTCGCAAACTATTAATCGTTAACATTGTAAAGTTATAGTCTGATGAGTAATCTGAGAACATTTTTTATTCGTTGAAATATTATAATTTAAGGATTTTGGAGAACTGCCATGATTCATGAATTATATCCCAGTAAAGAATTTTGGAGATTATCTCAGCGAAGTTGGATATCCATGTATATGAAGATTATGTACTCCTTAAGAAGTACGTCATAGAACAGATATTTCATGAAAATGATGTCTCCCAAAGCTCTTAACCTTGCTAGTTTGCCCTATGGTAACGAAAAAAACATTTCTCTTACCACTTTTTTCCTATGGGTTATATCTAAGAGTTACAACTCTAAAATTGTACAGACTTCTCTTCTTTTTTCTTTTTTTTTTAATTGTAAATTTGTATAGACTTCTGAAGAGTGATCACTTACAAGGTAGGAAGCATCAAGGACGAAGAACTTTGAAATCATGTGGAGGAAGACATACAACTAACACTACTTTTGCTACAAGCCCTAAGCCGTAGTTGTGACTTGAGCTTTTCATCTTAAAGCTTCATGTCAAATACAAGTGGAGAGCTCTAATTTTATCTAGGAACAAGTTCCATGATATCTCTAAAAAGGAACAGGAAAGGGCTTAGAGTTTTTAAGGGGGAAAAGGAAAATAAATCCACCAGGTTGCTTAATCTTCCGTACTTACTCCTACCTCCTTCCCACCTTGAGAAGGAAAGAAAAATATCTCAGTATAACTGATTAGACAGATCATCTAATACAAGCATGTGACATTTGTAAACATGAAATAAAGTTGACCATAAACTAATGGCCCAAACTCTTCAGGTTTAACTTCAACACAACCAAAAGATGCTATAAAAATAACAAATGGATTGAAAGATGGTTACAGTGATAATAAAGCCCTGGAGAAAAAATAATATCTAATGTAACCACATTCTACAGTTCTGCAAGCATTAGCACATTAAACAATGGAGTGTCCATGGTGAATCTTCTTGCAACTTACACACTACTACATAAGCATCATTTATCAATTACAGCTCAGAGATTTCAAGTCATGAAAAAGAGGAACAAAGAGAGTTTTGAGTTCCACACATTACATGTTAAGTTCAAAGGGTAAAGTGAGAATGGTAAACAATAAATGATATGAATTTGAAATCTCACATAAACCGATTAAACCTGAAAGCCCAAACTCTCAACATTTTAGCAGCGTAGGCATGGACATAAAGGGTCAAAACCAAGAATGACAGAGAATTCATAAATAATCTATACAAATCCTATCAATATACCACAATATCTTTAAAATAGTTACAAGTATCTTTGACATTCTTCTGAACCAAAGGTGCTCTACTAAACCATAAAAATATAGCAATTCCTGAGGAGAAAATGTAATCAAATATCCAAAATATTTAGAAATCTTTCCTAGAACATTGCTGTCAAAAAAGAATGGAGTTGACAAAGAAGGCCCAAGGCTTTGGACCAGAGGTAAAACTGCAACACAACATGTGCAACGCGTGATGTCTGAGTTAGGAGCATGGCAAGGGGTTTGAACTCTAGAGCAGGCAAAGGGATGGATCCATTATCCACTGAGTTACAACATGCAGCACTGGCCCTCAGAGATTTCTCTATTGTGGAAAAAAAGGACAGATAAAGGCTACATTTGGTATGAAGTAGTTATTTCACAACACGAGAAATACTTCATCAAAAAAGTTATGTTATAGATCATTTTCTTTGGTTGGATATAAAAGTTCAGTAAAAAATGATGGAGCATAGGATAAGAGGCTAAAAGAAGTGATTGGTGATAGTTTTGATTTGTGTAAGATGAATAATGTTTAGTACCAAACATCTGCAGTAGACAGCATCTAACATCCCCTAAAATTCCTTATCCAAATTGGTGTAAAACATTTTGCTTGTGAAAAAATACTTCCAAACTTCATCATTTCCAGATAACAACCACACATCAATTCCAAGCTATTTTAAGACAACTAACCACTAGAACATAATAACTCTAACATTCCTAATAAATGTTTTACATCATATTAGACAAACCAGTTAAGAAATCACAGAACCAAACTAACAATTTCATCTTAGTTCATTTCCTTACTCACAACATGCAACCAACCCTTTCATTTTCAAAATATCAACCCCATTTCGACAGAATACCCTTTTCCCACAAATGTTAACACTATTAATCAACTATGCCGCAAAGTTACCTTTACTCAAAAAAAAAACTATGCCGCAATCACTTCTAGCTACGAAAGTCACAGGCACTGTATAGTTAGGGGCACATGGGGTTCATCGGAATTAAGATAATGGTCGGTTCAATCGTGAAGGTGAGCCTTGAAATAACCGGTAAAGTTGCTACCATATGACCAGGAGGTCACAAGAAATGTAAGGTAATACTGCGTACAATAAACCCTTGTGGTCGGGCCCTTCTTTAAACCTTGCGCATAGTGAGAGTTTTAGTACACAAGGCTGCCCTTTGGTCGGTTCAATTGCAAATGTAGGTCATTCGCTCTTCCAACAAGAGCTCAAGGGCTATGTACAAGGTCAAAATTACCTTTTTCATGTATATAAAGTTGATATTGAATCCCTAAAGCTACTTCGCACGCCTAATTCTTTCTATTTTGATTTCCCTTAGTAAAAATCTAACTCCCTCGCCCATTGCTTGCACCATACACAAATAAGTATTAATCAACTATGCATTAATCTCAAATAAGTTAGATCTATCGAAAAAATCCTCTATATCTCTATTACAATACAACATCACTTATAAACAAAATCCAACATTTTCTAAGCTTGTAAAAAAAGACCAGATCGAAGACTTACATGAAGAATGAAGCAGTTACAACAAGACCAATTGCAAGCATGAACACTGCTAGGGTTGGGTACCACGCATCAGGTACTGGACTCGAGATCGGTTTTGCTGATTGAGCCTTTCACCAAAAAAATCGAAAAAAAATACAAAAAAATCACATAAAAAAAATTCTGAAACTATACAAAAAAATAATAATACAAACTTGAAACAAATTGTATACCATTTTCTTCAAGAAATTTGAGAGCAATCAGATGATCTTCGTCTATGGACTCAACAGTTTCAGAAGCTTCAACTATGGCTGCGAACCAGAGATATAAATAGTCAGGTAAAAGTTTCATTAAATAGCCTATTTGGACGCTAATATTTAACTTATAGTCAATTATTTAACATAATAGCCAAGGTTTCTCACTTCTTCCTTTTTTTTCTTAGTTGTTTAATATTCTATTAGTTAATTTTTACTTATTAATCACCATATAATGATAGGTTTACTATATCATCCTTCGAATATAATAAATTTAAATATTTTTGAAAATGACTATCGTTAATAATAGAGGAAAATTATGAACTAAGTGAGATTCTGTAAATTAGACAAGTAAAATCAAACATGTATTTTCTAGTGAACAAGTAAAAAGGGGATGAAAGGAGTAATTTGTTCCATTTCTTTTTTATTTGAAGAAGTAATTCTTGAAATCGAATATGAATAATTCAAATTGAGTAGTTATTGTAGAAAAAGCTTGAAAACATTGACTATTTTTGCAAGCTTAGAAAAGCGAGTCTTGAATTTGAAATACGAAAATTGAGTTTAAATCGAGTCAGATACATTATAGTAGATCAAGTTTCAATAAAATTACTCTCAATTTGGAACATATATATTTGAACCTTAATAAATTTGGTTCAAACTTCAAGCTCATATGGCAAAAGTTTGAACATGACAAGTTAAAACTTTTTGTATAATGTATGAACTTGATCGACTATCTATGTAAAGATCCCAAAATTTAATCCTCAAAATCTAGGGACAATTATATATATATATATACAAAAAAAAAGTAACTCAAAATCTGCAAAACTATACAATATAGTTTGTCAAAAGTTATAGAAATTATACACTACTATACAATGTATATTACTTATACATGAGCTATACAGTAAATATACATTATGATACATAAATATACACTGACTATGCAGGCCTATACAATGATGATTATTTTTTTTGTAATTTTTTAAGTTTAGTGTAATTTGCCCCAAAATCTATAGTCCATGTGTGTTTGGTTTGATTTTTTTGTGGTGTTTGATGAGAGGGCAAAAAGTAAATTTTCAAAATAAAAGTCTATAAATTTTTTTTAACAAACAAAAAACATTTTTTTACTTCAGCAAAAGTTGTTACAATTGTGTATTACTACCTCATCTCACAAGCTCATACATGAACAACTATCTCAATAGCCTAACTGACAAGACTGAGTTACATAAATGAAAATTGCACTAATGTTGCTTAAATATACAGCAGTTACTGCCCGGTTAGGCGGTTACAATAACATCCTGTCACATGACAACAACGTTTTCAGATTATCATATAGTGAATGCTCAAGCATAACACGCAGACACATGCATGTAAAGAATTTGCAGGTACTTGCAGTTAGATTGAAGCCGGGAGCAAAGAGAACCTCAAGGAAATGTAGAAGTTGCAGAAAATGAAGAACGCGAGTGAGAGAGCTCTCTCGTGTTGCATCTTTTTCTCGGGTATCCTATTGATTTGGATCGTATTCTTGAAATCCGTTCTTGAATTTTTCAACCATTTTAGTTTCTTCTTCTTTACTGAGCTTGCAATTTCGCCAATCAGCCCTATCTGCTATATTCAACAAGCCTGCTAAAACCTGTGGGACATCATGCAATATTACGTCTGTTACTAAAGTAAAATTGCAGCTGTTAAGACATATTTTACATAAAAGGGATGCAAACTAAGCGTCTAATCACTTGTTGAAAATTTTAGCTAAATGACACATTACTAGATAAAGGTGGATAAATATTACCTCGCGACCAAATTGAGCTGGGAATTTTTCATTCTCCTCAATAACATGCGACAAAATATCACCTCCAGGAACTTCAACATAAAATAAGCTGCAACTTCTGTCAAACTGTGTGCGCAGCTCTGGTCTTCCTTCTGCAGTAAAAAGGAAGCGGTACATGTCATCTCTAGACTGAATTGCTCTCACACAAGACACTCTGTGATACTTAAGATGCAAAGCAACGAAAGCACCAGGAGAGTTTATTCAAATCCATGAGGTTTTCTCCACAACCATGCAACCCACATGTCCAATTAGCAGAGATAAACGAGAAAAGGATTTAATGAGAAAAAACAGAGGTTTAGAATTTAACATCCGCAATGCTACCTGGTATAACAATGGTTAGAGTTACCGGTTGAGTAGAACTTGCAAAATAGATTGTAACCTATGCACCTAAAGGTGCTGGACATATGTAAATTACGGTAAATTATCAAAAGAAATTGTTCATATACATTTTGGCACTCCCTAGCTTCACTAAAAAAAAGCACTCGCTAGCTTCTCAAGCAAATGATATCCAGTCCTATAGTCATAGACTCATGGAGAAATTGCCTTTAGTGCTGAAGAAACTTGCATAGCTTAGCTGACTCATCTGAGACAAACTCTTATGAACAGCAAGCAAGCTAATACATTTCAGCAGAAAGGACCCTAAGGTGGGGCAGAAGATCTTCTCGCAAAGGCAATTGGCATGTAACTCATTTCTGGTATTAAGACAGAGATGGAGATTAACCTTCCTAGAATACACTTGATGCAGGTGCCATGATCATACGAACATTTGAAGAAACTACTCATTTCGGTCTGTAAACATTTCCAGGAAATTAAAGGACAATGACAGGTAGGTAAAGCTGAGGCATGATAACAGTTGAGCTGTTTTTTCCACTCTATTTTCTTTACCTTTACCATTTTTCTTTCTATTATCTGAAGGGGGAATGAGGCAAGAATTCAGGACTCCATGGATTTGTACAATAAAGTAACCATACCTTTAACCATAGTAAACTTGAATCCCAGTTTTTCAGCAGCCATGTTAAAAATATCTTGAACCACAGATGCCCTGGATGAGGGAATTGGAACAACCTACAACAGACACAATGAGCGAAGGTTAAGATAATGGTAAGTAATAATTAAGAAAAAGAGTAATAATAAAGAAGAAAAAGTAATGGACTAAAGAACTGTGACATGAGATTAGCAATTACAGATTTAAGGTTGAAGAACAAGATTGATCACTTAAAGCGAGGCGGATGCAATTTGCCCCAAGATGTATAATTACATGCATACTTCTAAAAGGTGCAATTAAAGCTCTGCCCTTTGGATGTCTTCATTGTAAGCCTCACATGACGAGCGTCAAACATGTTTGATCCCTGATTGAGTCTTTCTTCTCAACCACAGTGTAGGTAAACCGTACTCAATTTTTTTTTTTTTATGACAAGGAGAACCCGTAGCCGCTACCTTTTGGGTGCGCACAGGGTAAACCTCTGCTCCTATGCAATATCTTGCAAACCACATAGGAGAGGTAACCCGTACTAGGCAAGCCGTTGCGATGAGCTCAACTCAGAAGGCAAACTCCTTGCTTCCACTGGGAAGGGGTTTCGAACTTGAGACTTCCAACATGGAAGCCCCAAGCCTGAACCACTGGGTCACCCCGGAGGGTAAACCATACTCAAATTTTAAAAGCTTACACAAACAGAACATTCTTTTTTCCCAAATAAGTATTTAATACTAATTCCTGTTAGCCATTTTTGTGCTTCATGGGGTATGCCTCACTGTGAGTGATTAACACAAACAGACTCTTTCACAAAGAAATAGTAATGGCACTCTATGGGAGGTTTCTAATCATCCCAGTAATCAGGATTTGTTTTTGTGCTTATTCAGAGTTCCTAAGGACAGAGATCACAAATAGAAAAATACACATATGAGCTGCTATATAACAGCCTTTTTCTATAAGTAAAAAACTGCTGCAACATAGGTAAACTGCCATCATATCTTGTGAAAGCAGATTGCTACCCAAGCTAAAACAAAAGGCTAAATATGTTAAGATATGCTTCTACAAACCAATTTTTAAGGACAGAAAGGTGGTATAGACATATCTTCTTTTCTTTCCTTTTTTTTAAAAAATAATATGCAGTACAGGCATACATTCGTTGCAATATATGAATGCCAATGTTTCCATACCTGAAGATTGGCATGACTTCCTCGTTTAAATACCCACTCAAAGAAAACTACTTCCTTCCCTTGCTTTTCGAAGTAAGCTTTGAGGCTGTTCTGAAGTTGTTTCAATTCCTTTTCACATTCCAGTGGCAGAGATAACGTATTGGGTGTGTGTTCAATGGGCATAATCAGCACGTGATCTGGTACTAAAGGTCCTTTAGCAAGTGTACAGTAGTAATATTCTCCAACACTAGTGATGAGATGTGACTCGACGTTCGGGCTTGACAAACAAAACCAGCATTCTCTTGACCTGAAAACAGATAAAGTTACCACAAAGCTTACTGCAAAAGCAAGGGAGCACTAATGAAGGCTCACAAGCCAGTGAACATTGAAACTGAAAAGATATCAAGAAAAATCAAATAGTTCAATAAATATTAACCTGTTAGAGCTTGCTGCCCCAGATGCTGATCTGTCACCTTCTTCCTGCAAACTGTGCTTGAAGTTGCAATCAGGACCTTTTTCACATTTTCCCTTGTTGAGAAAGTCGAAACACACACCTCTTGAGTATTGTTCCGAAGCGTCTTCATCATGTCTAAATTGGCACTTGTTTCCTCTTGGACAAGAGCCAGAAGAGACAAATTTAAAGCAGAGCCTGTCACCACCGCCATCTCCATGTTTCAGCCTTTTCTGTGATACATCATATCTCCAATACTGTGACTCAGAAGTACTATCACTGGGCCTCTTTGTTGCTCCCTCGGGTGGGGCTGTTTTGTCAACATTCGTATATGGGCATAAAGTAGTATTTGGTGGATGTGCGCTAAGCTCAGTTTTCGACATTGTTGACGCTGGAGTGGGAGATAATGCATGAAGAAATTTCTGTGGAGAATTCATACACAAAATGAGGATTCAAAGTGATACAAAAGGATGGGGTAGACCTAAAATTACATGGGGAGAAGTTGTCTTAAAAGACCAAAAGGAATGGATACAGACTTTGCTAAGAAGATAAGTCTTGCATTTGTCGGTATTCACCTCATATCTTATAACATTTCAAAAATTAAAAACTAGATCAGACTTTCAGCAGAAAAATGAATAGATTTTAAGAGTTTCTATGGCATGTTGAGAATATATAATCATTATCAACAAGTTTGATGTTCAACCATGACTATGTGGCATAATATTTTGTGGTGGTGTGGGGGTTTGAGGACAGAGTGTGTGTTAAGGGGCAACAGCCACCAAATTTAGAGAAAGTGAATAATGTTTGATTAAACATTCTGAATATGTTATAGAACTGCTTGAGATGTTAGAACTTTTAAAATGCTTGCAGGAAGATGTTAGAACTTTTATGAATGCTTGCAGGAAACTTAAACCAAATGTCGGTTGTGGTACCTGTTTATATTTGTTTCCAGCAGGAGCTAAGCCCAAAAAGCGAGTTGCGTGTAAAGCATCAGCATTAGCATATGGTTCACGATCAAAGTAGACGCCCATAGTTCCTGCAATATGATACCTACCAGTAAAACAACTTCAGTTGGGGGAAAATTCACATCTATGGATTTATTCGTCAACAAAGGACAAAAGTGAAAGTTCTGGTTCGTTAAAATGAAAAAAGAACTAGAAAGCAACAGAAAAAGTCTGACTTCAATAGCATTTCTTTTTAAATAGCAGGATTACAAAATAGCAATTTGAACAGATACTTCCTTCACATGAGCAGAACATTGTGGATTCTCCAAAAACCCAAGAATATATCTTTGGAAATTTTACTTGATTTTTCAGATTGACATCCAGTAAGCTGACAGCCATATGCAAATTCCCACTGCTCAATTTTATTTTAGGTGAAGCCAAAGTATATCAAGGACAAACATATCCACTGTGAAATGAAACTCTTGGAAAAGATTACCAGTTCAACCACAAGATAAAGAAGACCAGTGACACATATCACCTCAAATTAACTATGAAATGGCGGTCCAACCTAGGTGTGATGAAGCTTGCACTATTAATTGATTAAAAAAATAAGCTGAATATAAAGAGAGTAAGTGGAAGCATACAGATATACAAACAATAAATTTTTTAGTACAAAATGAAAATGAAAAACACTTTGAAAAATATGATCACTCACCGAGGCTTAATCTCAGTTACTAATTCTGAAACAGTGGGATCACTTCTAGATGAATCGGAAGTTCCTGGAGGAATTTCTGAAGTCGTCCTATTTGTTACTCCACTGGGCCACTTATTAGTGATTCTTTTATTAAGGAAATCAAAGAGATTGTATAGAGTACTTGCAATAGGGGGTGAAGAAAATGAGAGAGATCAATACAAAACCAAAGGATATGTAAGAAAGATGTCTACTATTCCTGGATCCTCTGCTAAAGCCCTCAAAGCATCAACATCGTCTTGACTGTATGTTCCAAATTGAGTCCCACTTAGCGATCGCCTACCAGATAAGTATGCCACAGATAACCCTAAACATGAGTACAGTATATCAGCTATCATATCCATCAAAAAGTCTCAAATTATTGTTGAGTCATACACCCCCATACAAGAAAACTGCAATTCGATACGGAGACATAATATGAAACCTTAATTTCTTTCAGTCTCATTATTCCAAAGACATGAGCTTAGAAACCCCCTGTTTGGTAAGATTCTATTCTCACAAAGTAAATTAGCCTATCAATAGGATGAACATTCCAAAATCAGGAAAAATCTCGGGGTTATCATGGGCTGGATGCAGTTATTACAAAAAAGCATTGAATACGAAAATAGTATGATATCAGTTGGTCAACCAACTGCGCCTCAGTCCTGAATTAAGTGAGGAAAAAACTAGCCAATAAAGCTAAAAAGGTACACAAATACATACATAAAATTAAGATAAATTGTGTGATGTTTGGATGTGCTCATAACATCTTTTTTTTTGGATACCTAAAATTGCACGGTGCTTAGATACTCTCATGAAAATTTCGAATTTGCATATCTAAGACACCACCATCCCACAGCATACAACTTGGAAATGGTGCAACTGTCCACTATCTTTAATTCAATACAACATTGGGTTAACAATTTAGCAGCATACAGTCTGTTTTGCTTCAGTCGGCAATGGCATACGCTTTTTTCAATACCACAGAGAGATAGGAGACAACACAACCCTTTCTTTACCAACTACTATAGACAAATTAGGCGATAGATTTAAAGACCTAACAGCTTTCAATATCTGTGTCAAGATTTCTTTTTTGCTACATGTGTAAACTGCTAGATCAAACAGTTCAAGTTTTGAATAAGGAAATGATAAAATGCACTAAACAAAATTCATTCGGTAAAAGGTGCGCCCATCTGCTTTGCCCAACAAACCAGTAGTAACAAAATTTAACCATTACCCCAATGATCCCCTCTCTATCCCTATTCACCGAGGCGGATTAAGAATTGTGAGTGTGTATACAAGTCACCATTCTTTAGTCGCAATAAATACAAACTTTGTATAACATACATCTTTTAAGCATGTGCAGGTGAGGTTTAACTGTTAATGAAGCTGGAACAGACCATATGGAGACCAGGGTTGAAATCCTGGAAGAAACAAAAGCAAGGGAATTTCATTCCACCTATCTAAGCCTTGGATAAAGCTATGCTAAATTGCATTAGTGGGCGGTGCGGCTACCTGATGAAATAGTAGAGGTGTGCAAAAGCAGGTTTGTTCAGCCAATAGACATTTCCAACTATACAAAATATATACATACACACACTCCCCTAGTAAAGTAGATGCAGACAACACCCCAAAGTGTGGCCTAGTGGTTAATAATGTAGGTTGAACCATGAGGTTTCGGGTTCAAATTCAAGCTGAGGCAAAAATGGTAAGCATTTTTCCCATGAGAGGGCTCAAGCTTGCCCAGACACTACAATTATGAAAAGAAAAAAGTAGTGGCTGAAGACACATCAACTTCTAAGCCGCATGTTCATTCCTTATACTAAATCTTTCACTTTCACTAAGCAAATTGGAATGAAACAATGAACGGGGTTCTGGTTCAGGTCTTACCATGAAGGTTAAACTTCCCACTTCCTTTCAACCAATACAAATTGTCACAGACTCTTAAACCCTCCATCTTAAACCCTTTGTTACTCGGGTCCTTCAATACTTCTGACAATATTTCCGAGCACCCCACACCATAATCACCAATGAAATAGGTTGGTATAGAGATCTTGGAATGCCCCTCAACATAGCGATTGAATTCCTCAAGCCCCTCGATCGAATCTGGAAAAAATTGGCCTACGCAGAGAAGAGCATCAAATGGACCAGCTGTCTTGTCCACCTGAAAGAGTTCAAGGTCAGTTCTAAACTACAACAACATACCCATGTAGTCTCACAAATTAGGGTCTGGGGAGGATAGAGTATATGCAAACCTTACCCCTACTTCAGAAGTAGAGAGGTTATTTTTGATAGACCCTTAGCTCAAGAAAACAACAGTCCAAATCAATCAAAAAGAAGTAATGAAAGTAGAAGCATAACAAAGCATACTATGGGGTTACTGCAACAAAATAATAGGATAATCAAAGTACAAAAAACAATAGAAAAATCAAAGGGCAAGAAACTACAAACACTAGGAGGGACAAATAGCAAGAGAACACACTACTACCTGCTAACCTTCTATCCTAATCAGTGTCCTCCATATGACCTTAACCTCCTATCTAGGCCATGTCCTCAATAAGCTAACTCCCACCATATCTCAACTCTAAAGTAAGTAGCCAATATCTAAACACAATAGAAAATCCAAATCTAAAGCCAGCAAACTATGAATGAGCATATCTATCCAAAGACGTATCCAAATTTACGGATTCTATTTAACATCACTTTTTATGCATTTTACACATAAATTTATGCTCCACATCGAAAGCATTGAATTCAAATAAACTCCGCACAAGTACTCTGTACTATCAAAAGCATTGAATTCAAATAAACTCGGCACAATTACTCTGTACTATCAAAAGTATTGAATTCAAATACATAAAAAAAATATACATAATTCGAGAGAAGACGAACCAAAGCAACGCGCTTGAATAGCAGATTGAGACGGCCGAGTACATCACCACAGAGAAGAATTTTGAGAGGAGCCATAGCTGAGAGTTTCACAGCTTAGAAGGGGAGAGAAGAAAAACAGAGAGAATTTAGTATTGGGCCAAATCCTACAATGGGCTTTCAGGCCCAATATGTAACAATTTACTGTTATAACCGGTTTTTTCAGTTTAGTTAAATTCAGGTTTTCAGGCCCAATATGTAACAATTTACTGATATAACCATTTTCGGTTGAGTAAAGTTGGATTTATAAAGAATTTAAAAAATAGCAAAAAAACGTTTTTACTATAAATTACTCATAAAAAGTCAAAAATAAGATCAATTTGTATTCATGATCAAACACAATTTTAATTTTTTTTAAAAATTAACTTTAGAAATAAATTTTCCTTTTTAAAATTCACAATAAAACATGATTAAACGTTCACCTAGTGTTGACGTCCACTTGTCTTGTAAGACGACTTTCAGAAAATGTTTGATAAAATGTATAAGAATAGTGGAATAATGTGTATTAGCAATGTCGATAATTTTATACATCATATATTATTTATTTTGATTTATTAAAAATAACATAATTTCTAAAAAATATTATTATTTTACAAAATACCCTATGCAAATATGATCGAGAGAATGTTAAAAAATTTCGAGAGACTATTATGTCTTTAATCCTACGTTAAAAATCATATTTTGACATATATTAATCGTACATAACATAATATCAAATAGAATGAGTATTAATTATACACTGATTTAAAAATATCAATAATACATAATTTCAAAATAAAATTTAGTCCATCAATCAAATATATTATCTTCTGCTTTTGGGGTCAGATATTTTTTTAGATGAGGATCTTTCGAAAACAAACTTTTATCTCTATGACGTAGTGATAAAGTCAACGTACGTTTTACCTCCTCAAACCCCGTAGAATTTCACTTTATTGTATTTAACCATGAATATCATACTCTATGTCATTCAACTTAAAATTATTTTATTCGAAAACACGATTATAATCTCGAGATAATTTAGTCCGGTTACCAAATTGACACCTTGTAAATCACTCCACAAATTGGCTATTTTGTGTAATAGTACACTTATCCGACCCAAATAACTAAGAAGCCCTCGCTTAATTAACTCAGTATCCATTTTTTTTTTGTAGGAATTAAGCTATGGATTGTGGCTTGAAGACTCACAATGTAGTGTTAACTTCAGTTAACAGCACAATTTTTTCGAAAAAGTCTGCAAATTTGAGAATTTTCAGTGTTAAATGCTCTTCAGATGTTGCAATTTCTGGTTGGTATTTTCTTTATCAATGATTTATCTGAATTAATTTGTATTTTTGTTGTTGTTGTTATGGACTATGTTAACTTCAATTGCCAGCACAATTTTTTCGAAAAAGTCTGCAAATTTGAGAGTTTTGTGGTTGGTATTTTTAATTTTTATTTTTATCAATGATTTATCTGAGTGTTTTTGTTGTTGTTGTTGTTATGGACTATGTAAGTGTAAATTAGAGGTGGAGTTAAGATTTGAAGCTTATGAGTTTGGTATTCTATAGTGTCAATGTGAAGTTTGAATAAAAGTAGGTTTTGTTTTGGAAAGTAAAAAATGATATTTGAAAATTGGAGTTGTGGTTAGCTATGAATACATATTAGTGTTGTTTTTGACTTTTTGTGAGTAATTTGGAGCGAAACAATAACAACAACCTACCCAGTGGAATCCCACAAGCGAGGTTTGGGAGGGTAAAATGTACGCATACTTTACCACTACCTCATAGAGATAGAGAGATTATTTCTGGAAGACCCTCGTCTCAAGAGTAATTTGGAGCGAATTTTTTTTATTTATTTTTGTTTTTCTTCAACTATTTAAGTGTGAATCAAAGGTGGAGCTAAGATTTGAAGATTTATGAGTTTAGTATTATAGTTTATTTAAGTGGTCGTTTAGCTATGTTTCATTGTGAAATTTGAAAAAGAAATAGTTTTTGTTTTCAAAGTGAAAAAATGATATTTGAAAACGGGAAGTTTTGTTTGGCCATGAATACATATTAGAGTTTTTTTCGACTTTATGTGAGTAATTTGGAGTGAAAAGTACACTTTTTTGTTGTTTTTCAAATTCTTGAAAATTTAGAAATTTTATGGCCAAGCATTTAATTTAAAGTGAAAAAATTTCATGCTCAGACGCCCCCTAGGTTATTGGGTTCTAAATTAAAAATTTGTACATGCTTAACAAATTAAATACAAGGTTTGGATCGAAGCTGTAGTCTTTTTAATGGCACTCTAGTCCAGCATCCATATTTGAGGTCCTGCAGCAAAAGTGACCAGAACTTCGAAATATTTTGATGAAGTAATTTTATTGATATAATAGTACTAAGGAGGTCTATAAGAAACTCTCTCCAGAAAGGGGTTTGAGGTCCTGCAGCAAAAGTGACCAGAACTTCGAAATATTTTGATGAAGTAATTTGATTGATATAATAGTACTAAGGAGGTCTATAAGAAACTCTCTCCAGAAAGGGGTAAGGTTTGCCTATACTCTATACTGCCCCATTTTTTGGGATTACAGTGGGTTTGTAGTTGTTACCAGGCTGATAATAAGAGAAGGAAGGAGATAGAGGTGCTGAGGCGAAGCTCCTCTGTGCATTCTGTGTGCTATTTAAGGAACAGTCTACCTTTGAGGGGATTAACGATCATACGGCTCGTTAAAGTTAAATGTATCCAAGTTTGCATAGCTGCAGTGGAAGTAATGTTGTAGCTAACTCTGATGATCATATACTTTTCTGGACTCCTTGTAGGCTTAGAAGGTGCAAAAAGCATCATGACTTTCTATAACATAGAGTACCTCTTTGTGCTGCTTATTCAATTATGTTATCTTTCCTCAAACCAAATCAAAGTTGGCTGAAGAAAAGCTTGCAAATATGCAAAGAGCCATGAGAATAATTTGCATTTGCTTATGGATAGTTATTTTGTAAGAATTTAGGATGTAGCCTTGTACTGTTTTTGTGAGAATCTTATTTTCAATCCATTGTTTAATTCTTCTGTAGTATACATTTGAATAGGTTTATGTATCTACTGCACATTATAAAAAGTATAGAATATTTACCTTTGCGGGAAACTTTGAAGGTGTGAAATCTGGTGAAATGTTGATATTCTCCAACTTTTGAACTGCTTGTAATGTTCCCCACGCTTCAAAGTTATGTGTTCAAGAATTATAAAATACAAAAGTATTATTAGTCAAGACACTCTAGAAAGGGTACCTTCTTCATTTAGTTGGACTTGAAAACATGAAGTAAATGCTGACGGTCCTTAAGCACAGTTAAGTTTGTTCCGTTAATAGAAACACCAAAGGTGTCCCAAGCCATGTGCATCTTCACTATATAAAAATTGGTCCAGAAAATGAGCTGTTTTTGAAAAAGCTTTATCTTCTGTAGTCGGTGCTTTGGTTACAAGCCCATATTCCAAAGCTCGGCAATTGCTGGCCTTAACTCAGTTTATATTATGGAGAAAGCTTGGGTACTTTTCTTGTCAGTTTCGTGGGGCTTTAGTTTATTTGTATTCCATTAAACTATCTAATTTAGTCACACATAAAGGGTGATATAAGATTTTGTTGTAAGTTTCTGGGTTTCGATGTCTGCTTCTTTTTAGTTTCTCCATAAGCTGAGACATAATTAGTCCCATCGCAATTTCGGTACAGTGGGAGTCTGTGTTATCTTTCCGTGTTTTAACTCTGCACTGCTAACTTTTCTTTAAATTGTTGTCAGTTTATTTTATGAGCTTAAGGACCTTTTATTCTCCTTATTTTAGATTTATTTGAAATAAATAGCATATATTAGAACTCTGAATAATTTAATATTTTCCTGGATGTGCTGCAGGAGCTGCAGGTCTGGTTGAAAGACCTTGGAAGGTAGCAGATGCTAGACTTGTTCTCGATGATGGTTCAATTTGGAAGGCAAAATCATTTGGTGCTCGTGGGACCCAAGTTGGAGAAGTGGTTTTTAATACCTCTTTAACTGGGTAACACCATTTTTTTTTTTTGCTTGCTAATTTTATGACTACATATCTTCTTAAAAGAATACGATATGTATGAAATTTTCTTTAGCTTTAGGTCGTATCCAATTGAGGTGATAGAGCATTCATAATGAACTCGTTCGGGGCTCTAAGAGACTCGGACACCCGGTGCAAATTAAAAAAAAAAAAAAGTAAACTAATTCCATTCCTCGAAAACCTCTTTCCTAGAAAATGAATACATCTAAGCTCATTTCTGATATGAAGAAAATCCTCTTCTATTATTATTTTTTGGTGATAAAAATGGTGTTCAAATCAAGTTGTGCTTACCTTGACTATTCTCCACCAATAAAGGTGTTGGTAACTCTGCCACCAAGTTTATCTCATAGAGTTATTCAGAGAATGCAGGAAAGAATGAGTTTATTTGCTCTCTACTTTCAACTCTTTCTGCTTGCCACTTTTTTCTTTTTCAGATTCTTTTGAGTGTCTATTTACGAGCTGCTATTTCTATTTCCTGATATTATAGGTATCAGGAGATACTTACAGATCCTAGTTATGCGGGCCAATTTGTCTTGATGACTAACCCTCATATAGGGAATACTGGGGTCAATTTTGGTGCGTTTAGCATTTGTTTCATGACAGATTGTTATTTTTATTTGAATAATCTTTTATGACTGTTTTGGAATTTCTCTGGGCAGATGATGAAGAATCGAGGCAGTGCTTTCTTGCAGGATTAGTCATTAGAAGTTTAAGTATCAGGTTTGGTCGCTATGCCCTGCTTTTCAAATCAGGTTTCAAACGGTATCATGTTCATACTTTAGATTGTTGTATATTTCTCTCAGCACCTCAAATTGGAGATGCAAAGAGACACTTGGTGACTATTTGGCTGAAAGGAACATCATGGGTATATGTAAGTCTTATGTGTGTCCCATACAAGATCACTTGTCATTTCCATGTAAAATTATGGAATTCAAATTCTCTGATATTAGCCCTTCTACCATGCAATAGATGATGTTGACACTCGAGCAATTACGCGAAGATTGAGAGAAGACGGAAGCCTCATTGGAGTCTTAAGCACTGAAAATTCAAAAAGTGACGAAGAACTTCTTGAAATGTCCCGTTCTTGGGACATTGTGGGTAAGTTTTACCGGCCTTGTTTCTTTTGGAAAAATTATTTTATTTTAAAATGAAAGAATATGATTATTTAATGTATTACACAATGTTGTCAAAGGCGCACTTAAGCCTTGAAGCCAGGCGCAACACATATTGAGCGTTTCACCTCACTTTATGGGTGTATCGGTGCTGTCATCTAGGCCTCTAAGACATGCTTACCCTTGCCAATGAGCATAATCCTGAAGATGTACAACACAAAATAGATTTTCGATTTATCGTATTATTTTTTTCAATTTCTTTGTCCATATATTTGTTATTCATGCTTATGATTAGCAATCTTGGGCTACACTTACGTAAAGTATTTTTTCTTCATTTGCGCCTTTTTAATAAAGCCCACATTTTATTTGCGTTTAAAACCCCAAAGGATCCTTTTTTGCGCTTTATGCTTTTGATAACACTGGTATTATGTTGTGTAGGTGTGGATCTAATCAGTGGTGTTTCGTGCAAATCTCCTTATGAATGGGTTGATAGGACTGCCTCTGATTGGGAGTTTAATGATAATGGAAGAAATCAAGAAACGTTTAATGTCAGTATTGTTAGAGTTTATTAGATTCTGGAAAAGAACATTGTTTCTTGTGAAAAAACTAATTCTTTTTTGCTCCTTCGGTGGATGAAGGTCGTTGCATATGATTTTGGAATCAAGCATAATATACTTCGGCGCTTAGCATCCTATGGCTGTAAAATCACCGTTGTTCCTTCAACATGGCCAGCCTCCGAAACTCTGAAGATGAAACCTGATGGAGTTCTTTTTAGCAATGGGCCAGGAGATCCCTCTGCAGTTCCCTATGCAGTCGAAGCGGTAAAAGAACTTATTGGAAAAATTCCTGTTTTTGGCATTTGTATGGGTCACCAGTTGCTTGGTCAAGCATTGGGGGGTAAGACATTCAAAATGAAATTTGGTCACCACGGAGGAAACCATCCAGTTCGAAACCTTCGAAATGGCTGTGTTGAGATCAGTGCCCAGGTATGTGCAATAGAAAACTCTAGCTTGATTGTTTCTGTGTCGATTTCCAAATTTTTGTACAATTACACCTTAGTTCATCAATGTGTACATCTCTTTAAGTACTACATTCATTGCATAATGGTCTCAGTTTTTGGTTTAAATTAGAGTTGTTTGTACTTCAGATTTATAGTGCGGATGACATTGATTAGGGTAGAAAGTTACTAGATAGGAGTTAGGACTGCATTGTCTTGCCGGTTCACACTAGGATTTGTAGTATCACTCTTCAAGTTTCTTGTCCTTCAATTTCTGGTACTGTCTTTTGTTTCTTGTACTTCTATTACTTCTTTTTCTGGACTATTTTAGACCTTTTTTTTCTTGAGCCGAGGGTCTATCAAAAACGACCTCTCTACCTCTGAGTTAGAAGTAAGGTTTGCATACACTCTACCCTCCCCATACTCCACTTTGTGGAACTACACTGGGCACAGTCTTGATGACTTTCCATATGCAGAATCACAACTATGCTGTTGACCCGGAGTCTCTTCCAGAGGGTGTAGAGGTGACTCATGTAAATTTAAATGACGGAAGTTGTGCTGGTCTTGCCTCGTCTAAAATGAAGCTGATGTCACTTCAATACCATCCTGAAGCATCTCCAGGGCCTCATGATTCAGATCCTGGTAAACATATCCTAACTTGATCCTCCTCTTATGCAACAAACCTCGGACACTTGTTTCAGTGGTTGTCTTTACCTGTAAACGTTTAATGAGTATTGCTGTCTATTATGAGGATTTGACGAAGACGATAAGAACAATCTTGAGAATAATGATGTCACATGAACAATCACTTCTACAAAACAATATTTCTGAAGAACTAGTTTGTTTTGGAGTATTTCTAGCTGGTCTTGTGTTCATGATAGCTCTCTTGATAAGAGTCGAAATTTCAGAGTAAACCAAGATTTGCTTGATTCCTAATGCTATTTAAATCAAAGCCATAACTATGTCAAAATTCTCATTGTATCCATTCTTTATCTGAGCAGTGTTTGGAGAATTTATACAACTTATGAAGCAAGAAAAAGTGAAGGTATAAACCACAAATCGCGCAGAGGCTGAAGCAATAAATGGTAAGATACATCTGAAAGGAACCACATTTTGTAAAAGAGAATCTCGACGAGGACTTGCCATCAACAAGTCAGAACAATTCGTCGTGCTGCACCTTCTTCTTGCCATAAATCAAGTCACAGCAATCTGTCGTGCTGCGCCTCTTCTTCGCAACCATATTGATGGATATATATATATATATAATTTGTTCAAGGCTGTACCTTCATCTAGTCTAAAGACATGTTACATGTGGTTTGTGTAATACTACTATGTGGTCTGGTACTTGTAATAGTACCCTGTTTGTTTGACAGGTTTAACTGGTATTTGGAGCTAGATTTTACTCCCTACCTTTGTGGTAAATGAAGTTGAATGTAAAAACATGTAGTAAGAAAAATTGAAGAACGCTGGGATTTCACTGGGCATGTTGTTGTAATAAAAATTGAAGAATAAGATGTAACGCAAATGCTAAACAATACTACTTACTAACGAAGGAGACGATGGGAAGAGGAGACTTGATTCTATCTCTCCAACATTAAAGTATGATAATACTCAGTTACCTTCTATTCTTCAACGCTAATCTTTGACTTTTATACCTTCTATAAGCTGGAGATATGTCATATCTTGTTTAAGTTCGGATTACTTTTACCTCTTCTAAAATCTATTATGGTCGGCATCTCACGCCTCCTTACTATTGTATCCACACACCTTTTCTTCACATACCCTCCCTAACTCAGCATCGCTCCCCTCTTCTTGTCTGTTGCGGTAGCCACCTCGCTTGATCCAGTAAAACTTTGTTCTTCATCTCTTTCCTGTCAATATGTTCATTTATCCATCTGAATATCCTTATCTTCGTCATCTTCATTTTCTAAACATGCACATTTAAAAAAATATATATAATTTTAGGTTAAAAGGGAAAAAAACTTTAAACAAGCCAAAAATGGAGGGGGTGGGGTGGTGGGGTGGGGATGTGTGAAGTTTTAAAGTTAAGACAGTATAAAGACAAGCAGCCACAAAGGTAAAAAGGGCAAAGATATGGCTACTTCTTAAACTCTTTATTTAGATTTTAGCAGCTTTTTTTGCCTTTCAAAAAGTTCCAACATTTTGCCCTCTATATTCCAAGCATAATCATTAATCTAAACTCACATTATTTAATCATTTCTTGATTTTTATAATCATCTGATATTTAAAATTCATTCCATTAGTCTGACGTTTTAATCATCTCACGTTTATTTAAAATTCGGAAAAGAATCACACTCTTAAAGAACATGATGTAAGCAATCCACGTTGAATGCTAATTGATTCCACGACTTGAACTCGTGAACCAAAAATTGCACCAAAATTGAAATTTAATCCACAACCCTAATTAAATTTATCGCGAACCACAGGGCATGAATGCTCATTCAAGGGTGACACTCCCTACAAATTTTTCTCTATACTTAGACTTCAAATTCAAAACTTCTAATTAAGAATGAAGTGATCTCGTCATTACACATTAACCCCATATTAGTAATGTAATCATGATATATTATCAACCAAAGTCAAAAAGATTGACATAGAAAAAGTTCATAAATGGTAAGTCATTAAATCAAAAGATATACCATTTTTATCCTTATTATTAAGTATTAATACTCATTTACCGATATTTGAATAACTTACAACGCGTTATGAGCTGATAATAGTAAGATATATCAAAAAAAAATTGCATATAGCTACTCGAAAATACCTCAATTATGCTCCATATCTATAGTTTGAGTAATTACATTTCGTAACTATAGTTATACAACGTTTGTATAATTCACTATACAATTCATAATTTTGTATAATATTTATATATTTCGCTATACAATTCGTGCACAATGATATTATAATTCTCCATACAATTCACAATGTTCGTATATTTCGCTATACAATTCGATTCACACACAACTTTTAAATCGCGCGAATATTTGTCGCAAGCCGTAATTTATTCAAACTAAAGCTATATTAGCTAATTAACTAGTATATATTTGCTTATCCGCGTAACTTTTTCTAAAATATTGAATATTAATTATAGAAGCAAGTAAAGAGGAAGGCCAAAATACTAATACATTATATAATTAAGTAGCTAAAAAGCTTTACATCATCTAGTTTATTTTTCAATTTACCCAAATAAAATAAAATAAAATACATCAACTAAAACAATTAAAAACTTATAATACTATTTTTAGACTCCCCCACAACTAATTAAATATTTTTTGTCCTGGTGATAAAATCTTTTTTGGATCAAATTGATTTTTTCTTTGTTGAAAAATATTCCATTTCTTACCAAAATGTTTTATCCAATCCTCTTTTTTCTTGTAATGTGGAAGATATTGTTTTATATTAAGACCATTTTTATCACAATATTTTAATATTTCTTCATTTTGATTATCCAAAATTTTGCATTCATCATATCCACTTGAAGAATGTAAAAATCCCACACAATAAAATGTCTCCTCTTCTGGTATTATTGTTGACATCCTATCATCCCATCTGCATTTTTAAAAATTAACTAATTAATTAATTAATTACTCAAAATATATATCAGATCACTCAAAATATATCTACAGATAATAATATTTATAATCTTGAAAATAACATTTTTTATATTGACTATATCTACACTTTTTAAATTTTGTGTCAAATTAAAAAAAAACGAACAAATTAAAACAGAGAGAATATTGATCATGTATATTAACTAATAAATTTCTTATAATAATATTAATATAGAGTTAAAATAAAGTTACTGAATTTTACTGAACTCATTACTTCTATTACAACTCCCCTTATATATAAACTAAACTCTACTACTTCCTCATACTCAATATATCTGATACACTTTCTTTTAAATCAGTCCCAAAATAAACGATCGACACATTTTTATATTTAGTAGTAATTCAACTTTAAAATATCGATTTTATCCTTCACACAAATATCTACGACTTTCTTTATAGTACTACAACAACAATAACATACCTAGTGGAATCCTACAAGTGGGGTCTGGGAAGAATAAAATGTATGCAGACCTTACACTACCTTATCGAGATAGATAGGTTGTTTCTGAGAAACTCTCGACTCAAAAAACTTTCTTTATAGTATTACATATTTCAAAAGTCTTTTTTTCTTAAATTTAACGTTAAATCAAACAGTATCATATAAATTAAGATGAAAAATATAAGTAGGGGGTTGGGAGTAGGGGGTTGGGGGGTGGAGTTGAAAAGAAAGTTGTTTGAGAGTACCTTTTCCTACTTGTTGGGTAGACAAGTATGGGTCCATTTGTCTTGTTTTGTCTGAGGATTATGTCCACAAAAACAGCAGCATTAAATTGCATGATAGAAGACTTTGGTACAAACAAATTGAGCCATGGATGTGGAACATCCCACATTCCTTTTGATTGTAACTCTAGTTCTCCACTTCTAACTCTATTCAAAAATTCAACAAAAGTGGCATCTTTCTTGAACATAAATCCACCCAAATAGTTCAATCCTTTTACCAACTTCTTCAATTCCTATCATAACATAAAGTTTTAAAGTTATAATATAGACAAAAAAAAAAACTATCGTCAGAAAATTACAACGTATATGATGTGCTTTGACAGATGCTAGAACCTTTTTAGAGAAATAAGATAATATATATAACCAGTTAAAATATACGAATAATGTCAAAATCAATGTACGGTAAGATATTATATGATGTACTTTGACAAATGTTATAACCTCCTTAGAGAAATAATATGATATATATAATCAGTTAAAATATACGAATAGTGTCAGAATCAATGCACGGTAAGATATTATATGATGTATGTACTTTGATTGAGTACAATATTTAAAAAATAAATAAAGATTTTTGTTTTTAATATAGAAGATGACACAAAATAACATCGTCAGAAAATTACAATATATATAAGAAGTCAATCTTTTTATTTTATATATATACATATATAATATATATATCAGAATCCCCTTAGAGAAAAGTTTAAAAGTATAATATAGACAGAAAATATCATCAGAAAATTATAATGTATATCAAAAGTCAATCTTTTTATCTTGTATATATACAGATATAATAGATAGTAGAACCCCCTTAGAGAAATAACATGTTGTATATAATATAAAATTTAAAAGTTATAATATAGACAGAAAATAACGTCAGAAAATTACAATGTATATAAAAAGTCAATCTTTTTATCTTTTATATACACACACGTATATAGTAGATGTTAGAATTGTATATAACCAGTTAAAATATACGAATAATGTCAACATCAATGCACGGTAAGATATTATATGATGTACTTTGACTGAGTACAGTACTTACGAAATAAATAAATTTTTTTTTTTTAACATAAAATTGGAAGAAAATTGTGCATTTTATTTATATACATACCTCATCAATAATATTTGCAGTGTGATCATCATAGTATTTCACCATTTCTAAGCAATAAATAATTTTATTTTTGGATAATAATGAAGCAATTTTGGTTTGATTGGAAGGTGAAAAAAATGAAGATCTCCAATTATTTAGAGTGCTTTGTTCTATCATTAGAGAGCCTTCAACATAATCCAATCCATCATGAATTGAAATAAGATATTCTTGATCTTTTGTGAATTTTGTAAAATCATCATACAAAATTCTCACCCATTTCACCTACAAGAAAATAAATTTTTTTTAAAAATCATCATTAATAATTAGATAGGTAAGAAATAAAAAGTCAAATTAGTATTTAAAGGCGTATCCAATAAAACGCACAAGTAAACCAGATATAAAGATGACAGACTATGATTCACAAACTCCGATAATTTTATTTTCTTCGTAAATTTTATAATACTCAATTAAATATCGTCATATAAAATAAAATAATTTTTTTAATATATATACACACTCACACACTTACTCTTGTTGGTGCTTTATCTAAGACAATTCTTGCCCTTGTAATTATTCCAAATTGTCCCAAACCTCCTAAAGCTCCAAAAAATAATTCTGAATTTATGTTTTTGGAACAAGTCACTAATTCCCCTTTACCTGAAAAATCAAACATGACACAACAAAAAAATAATAATTAAATAAACAATTTATTAATTTTGTTGTCATATATTAAAAAATATATTATAATTTCCCAAATTAATTATGTGATTTAAGGAAATTAATATATAAATTACCAAGTATAAAGCTGCCAACTTGCAATTAAGTATAGATTTTTTTATGATAAAAAAATATTTTATTTTATTTTTAGTATAAGGTGAAATCTTACCTACAAGATCTTCCAGGTGGAAAAAGTGATATTACAACCTATTAAATGTATACTAGGCATATACTTTTTATATATTAAAAGAAAAAAAGTATGAACTTTTTTGTAAAAAGAATCTTATATTAGTTAGGTCCCAAACATGACATATTTCTAACCTTAACTAAATATTGATAGTGACTATCTCCCCATATTTTATTTTTTTGTTACTTCAATACACTTTCCATGATAAAATATAGTAAAGGTCTTTTATCTTTATGAGACTTCCATTGATATCATCAAAGTGTAAGTCATCGTAAATTTTACCTGTAATAACATCCATCTCATGAACGTTACTTATCTGAGGACCATATCGAAAAGTCTGACCACTAATTCCTGCATTAGAGAGAGTACCACCAATGGTGAGGTACAAATAATCCGTCCATGAGACAGGTGCTAGGTCATACTCTAGGGTGCTTTGAAGAACATCAATCCATAACTGTTCACCTCCAACATCCGCGTAAAACCCTAAATTCGAATCCCAAGAAACCCTAATTCCACAATTATCATTATTATTATTTAAGGAACTCATTTCCACAACTACCCCATTTTGTGCCATGGCTTGTCCCCTAATGGAATGGCCATGACCTTTGGCTGCCACATGAAATGGGACGGAAAGGCCATAAGAAAATCGAATGAGGTCAATTATGTCATTAACACTAGAAGGATAAAAAACAGCAGCTGGAAATATTTCTTGAATAATTTTTCCAAAATCTTTGGAAGATTCTTTAATGGCATTAGAATTTGTACTAAGTTTAGAAGAAATATTAAGGGAAAGAATTTCATAAGGAATTGAAGGATTCCATGGATTATTATTTAACTTTCCTAAGATGGACATTAAATGGCTAATAATGAAGAAAATAACAAGATTATAACCATAGGATAAAAAAAACTTAGCCATATTTTTAATATATGGTGAAAGAAGAAAGAAGGAAATTAAAGTGATTTTTGGTGAAGAGAAAAGGGAGTGATATGAGGGTATATATAGAAGGGGAAATGACATACACTAATAATATTTGCATGCAAAAAATTCAAAAAAAAATAATTAAAAAAAAATCTTGGATATAGTGGTAGTACAAGATTTAGAAGATCTTGGAAAAATAATATTACACATGTGGGGGTGTGGGGTGGGGATGGGGTGGGGGTGGGGGTGGAAAATTATGTGTTATAAGATATGAAAGGACAAAAGATTTTTGTGATTATTGCTCTTTTGCCTTCATGTTCTAAATGTCATAACTTTCTCATGGGATGGATAAACACCTCTTTCATGTGTACATAGTATTGTCATCATATGATAAATCAAGATTCCCGATAATTTGGTAAGCAAGATCTTTAATTAACCCGTCTAAATAAAGTTGATGAACAATAGTTGATTAGAGCTTTCGTATTTAAAATGGATCAGAAAATATTTTTCATTTTCTATCCTTCATCGTCTTTTACTGCTAATTATCTGGTAAGCAAGATCTTTAATTACAACAACAACAACATACTTAGTGGAATTTCACAAGTGGAGTCTGAGGAGGGTAAAAATATGTACACAACCTTACCACTACCTCATAGAGGTAGAGAAATTATTTCAAGAAAGCAAGATCTTTAATTGAATTGTCTAAATAAGGTTGATCTATAATATCTGTTTGGAATTTTCGCACTTAAAATGAATCAGAAATGTCTTTCGTTTTTTTATCCTTCATCGAGTACTTTTACCGTCTTTCTTAACAAGCCCTCAAACCTCAAACTAGATCAAAATGTTAGAAAATTTGATAATTATTATAAATGTAGAGGAGTGAGGCATTTTTTTGATTTATTGTTCCAATATTCAATGCTTATACTATATGGACTTTACTATAATAAAGTGATTTAATAAAGTGAGAATGCATGTGACTTTAATTAATTAAGCTTGGTTAAAGGCTTTGTATATAAGTACATGCATGTCATGTACTTATTGATTTGATATAAATATCGAGTAAGTTTTTAATTCCTCTGACAATAGTTAGGGGTACATGAATTGGATTAATTGAGATTTTTCAAGTCCCAAATTAAATTATTTGTGCTGAATTTTTCATATTCGGAGTTTTTTGAATTTTTTCAGTAAAGTATTCATCAAATATATATTTAACTAGTGCTACAAATATTTCTTTAGTTCTATCAAATTATAGCTATTTAAGGTATTTTTTAAGAAAATAACATAAAAGATGATACTAAAATATTCAACAAAAAAAATAATAATAAAATCGCATAAAAGGAATATTTTAAATTAACAAGTCATAATAAAAATAGTTATAATTTAAAAGTACTAAATCATGCTAAAATAAAACTAATAAGTATTAATTACATGGTTAAACATTAAAGAAAAATTAAAAATTAAGTTATGTATTTAATTGTCTAAACCAATATAAAACTAAAGAACAAATATCCAACATTATTATCATTCTTAGTGTTGAATTAGTTTTTCTTTTAGCATTAAGCATTAATATTGATTTAAGCTTTATTAAAGTTACTAATATTTACAAACTATAACGTAACTTTTATCGGACCAATTCAAAATTCTATGTCTCAAACATGAAATAATATGTTAAAAGATAAATATCATGAAAAAGTATAAGAAATATCTATAAATTATATCAAACTAAATATTTTTTTGCATAAAATAAATTTTAGAAATTAAACGTATAATGTCTGATTGATTTGATCTCGGGTTGATTTTTTCTAGTTAAAACAAAACCAACTCAAATATAATCAGATTTTTTTTTCGAATATCAAACTAAACCAAATCAAACCAAAACATTAACTGAATTTGATTTTTAGTTTGACTCGATTTTATAATTTAATTCATTTTTCAATTTGATTTTGTTCACTCGTATCCATTGAAGTGTCAATGGATATAATCTTTTTAAAAGATTTTTTTGCCTATAGCTTGTTACATTATCTCCAACATTATACTTTGTGTGGAATAATACCAAACATCTAGCACTTCTAGTGATTATATATTATATAAGAGTCTCAAGTTTACTTGGTCTTTGTTTTTCATATTAAGAAATGATATAGTCCTACAATTAATAATAGTGTATTCCATAGGAAGAAAAATATTTTTTAATTTTTTATAAATGATTTAAAAATTTGGAGAATATTTTTGAAGTTCTACAAATAACATTTTAATATTGGTTAATATTTTCCCCATCATTTAACACACTTTATTTTTATCTCAATCCATATTATCCTGCTCCATATTTATAGTATTTGTCTGAATTATATATAAAATTATTAACAATTTTTGACATATTTGCTAGGACAAAATATACCTAAAAAGGAAGAAAGAAAAATATTTTTTATTTACCTACCCACTTTTTAGAAACAACAATTTTTATTTCCTAATTAATAATAATTTTATGGTATATAATTAAATTTTTTTACTCCTTTTTCAAATTATTTTACTGATAAAACACATGATGAAAAATTAATTTTTATTAAAATACTGAAAATAATCACTAAATATTTTTTTTATTAGTTTAATCAAAATAACTGTAAAAATAGCCGATGAATATTTTTTAGTTAAAAAAATTCAAATAGGAAAATAATTGTACTTTTTTAGTGGTGATCGAAAAAATGAATAAGTAAGAAATCTACTTATTTTTTTTTAGAAAAAATTATTTTTCCTTCTTAATAAACACACCCTAGCTAGGCTTAGGTATGCACATATGAAAAGTAATTTCTACAATTATCCATTCAAGATCTTATGAAATCTTCAAGTATCTTTAATTTAATTGGATAAGCAAAATTAATAATAAAACATTTAGAAATAAAAAGAATCTTCAAATTAAAATGATTTACCTTCTTCATTTTAAGATCTTTTTTTCTTCAATGTAAGATCTTATTTTTAGGTATTTGATGTAACATATGAATATGAAAAGTCAATTCCATACAATTATAATTACCACCAATCTTCTTGTCAATTTCAATGTATATCCTATCTTTTATTTTCCTTCTAGATCTTCTTTTATATATTTGTATTTTCTTGTTTTGTAACAGTCTAGCGTGTTAGTGATATTGTTTGTTTTGTGTCTAGACATACATGACTTTAAAACGTGTCACTAGTAGGTAAGATTTGTTTACTTATATACTCAGTATCTCTCTTGTATTTTGTCGATGTGAGACTTCTCCTCTTAAGATGGGTGATTACAGTTTTTAATCACATTTTTTATTTATTATCTAGATATTCTATATTTGAAAAATATTTACAATTTATAACAATTGTGTTATGCATTAAAAGTGAATTATATATGTATTAAAATATATTATAATTATTTTGATTAAAATAAATACACTATATTGTAAGAATAAATTATACATGTAATAAAAATGAATTATACTTTGTATAAAAATAATTTTGCATGCAATAAAGATGTATTATAAGTGTCTTAAAATATATTAAAATTATATTTTTGGTAAAAAGAATCTGAATTATAATATTAAAAGTGAATTATATATGTATTAAGATTATATTATTATAAATGATAAATATTTTTTAAATATGATATATATTGGTAAGTTATAAATTTTTTCATGTGCATCCAATCTTAAATTTTCATTTTGAGAAAATGAATTTTTTTGGCAACTTATGGATTTTAAAATCATAATCTAAATATTCATAGAATAATATGAATATTTTTAGATAAGCCATAATTAACTTCTCAATTTAAATTTAACTTAATTATGTCACTAGTATATACTAAGTATTGTGGTATCTCATTTATCTGAATTAAATATTTTCAACACATAATATGAATAAAAATTTCTTAATTAAATGTAACAAATAATTACGAATATAACGAGGATTCAATGCCTAAAACTTTAAAAATTAATAAATAAATAGAATTTAAATTTTAAATCTGCTTCTGAGTAGGTATATCGAAACCAATAATTCATAATTCCACACTTGAATTGTCTCTATCTATCACAAGGAAAATGATTTACACACAAAAAAAAAGGTGTGAATCCAAATAAGATCCTAACGATTTGAATATGATCTCTTGTTGTATATAAGTCAAGAATCTAATAATGAATGCAGAGATGAATTCAAAATTTAAATTCGATTAGTTTAATATTTAAGATTTGTAGTGTCAACGATGACTTCATCGTACATACATTTGAAAATTCAGATTCAAATTAAATACAACAATTATTTTTCATATAATATGTGTATATATATATTTGTGTCAAAAATACTGAATTCAACTGAACTCATCGCGCTCGTGTTTGGTTGCATGGTTCTTGCATATATATTTTCAAATTTCACATATCCAGCCTGTTCAATGTCTTGACTCTTGTCTAACAATGTGATTTGTGAGGAGTCTCCCAACAACCAAAAGTAAGAGAAAACACACACACACACTATATATATATATATATATATATATATATGACAAAAAATGTGAAATGTATTAAACAACAAACTTATAATATAGTCGAATGAATGGCGTGAATATAGCAAATATTATAATCAAGACGCGTAATAAATTAAATTGATACCATCAGAGGCGGAGACAAGATTAATATTGAAAAAACATACATTTATAAAATGATAAAATGCTATAAATAATAATTGAGATGAAAAATTGAATCACTTTTGTTGTCATTACACTAAAAATAACTCCTCATATTAATGGGATTTTAATAATCTCATTTGTTGAATAATTATACCATCCACCAATAATATTAGAGAAAATTCTACTAAAATGACAAAAGAATTTCAAACTTTGATTAAAGTTTCACATTCAAATCACATGTGTCATGTTTTTTTAATTTCATTACGTGAAATTCTGACTCAATCACTAAACGAAACGTACATATATTTAACTAGAGTTGTTCAAAATCGAACCTAAATCAATTACTCGAATCGAGAAAAAGTTATTGGTTTATCGATGGTTTAGTAGTTTCGGTAACAATTTTTTTTTAATTATTGAATTATAGATTCTTAACGATTTTAGATTTTTTTTCTTAACAGGTTAATCGATAATTAAATAGTAAATTAAATAATTATAATTGTTCCACTTGGTATATAATGTCCTTGATTGTTTCATACTTTTATTTTTTATTGTCTCAAATTCTCAGTTATTCTACAATGTATAACAGTGCTTGCATTTGAGAAAAATGCAATCTGTCAACTCATATGTACGTATAGTTCATTTAGTTTGTCACCTTGTTTCTAATAAATTGGTAACCGAATCGATAATGATCAATAGTCGATAAACCAATAACTGATAAGCCAATATCTTAATGATTATACAACGATTTAGCATATCTACAAATCAATAACCGATAAACTTCAAAACCGAACTGACCTGAACCGACCAATATGCAATCTTATATATAACAAACACATAGATCTTCATGATCTAGTTAGAAGACATACAATAAATTGATAGAGACATGAGAGATGTTATGTATTTAATAAGTTTTTAATTGTAAATATATGTTAGTTAAGTGTAATAGTCCCCAATATATTCTGTGAGGTCCCAAGCAAAGATTTAGTATTTTTATTTTCAAGAAAACTATATAATATAATATAATATAACATTCAACTTATAATCTTTGACTATTTGACCTAAAGATATCTAGCAGGTAAGGAATTTTATCTAAACAATGTGTCATACTGTCTATATGTTTCCATATATTTTGTGGTCCAAAAATATATAATTTAAAAGATTTCAAGAATCACAAAAGAATTTTATTTATTTTGTAATCTTTGAACAAGTTAAATTATTTTGGAAATCATTGAATTTTTATGTTTCAACAGTATTTATTATGAAACATCATCAACAGTAACATAAAGTGATTCCTTCCCTTTAAGGACATCTGATAAAATTGAAACGATACTGAGAATATTTGAAAAGATTGTGTCATGTTGCACACATTCAAAACAAATCACACATGTCGAGAATGATACAGAGAAAATTAGATAAGAAAACTTACACAGTCTTTGAAAAAAAAAAAAGATTCTTATCCGATTCGTTAGGTTTGCATATACCTACACTTGATTTGTTTTTTATTTTTTGTAACTTCAAAAATTTCAACTATCAACCGAACCATCAGGTTTGAGATCTCGTTAGCTAAGGAAGATCCTGATCAATCCACGTGACTTGCTTGAACGTCATGATCAATAACGAAATATCATAAAATTAATTCACGTCACGATAAAGCCCTATATCTTCTCTCCACCCCTAATATATTATGTAAGGAGAGGAAAAAAATCAACAACTTACAAGAAAAAAAAAACATTTTCTTAAAAAAAAAAGAATTGATTTCTAGTACTAGAAAATTAAAGTGATCAGAGTGTAAGATCTTTTAGACAAGACATATCTGTCTCAACATGTCATGTTTTATGTACTATGTAGAATATATTTACATAGTTGTCTGATAAAATGATAACACTATTTGTTAATAGTGTAGCAAAAATATTTATAGTAGAGATGGGTAGTTGATTGAGATTTAGGATATCACACTTTGGATTTTGAACTTATGATGTGTAAATTCTAAATTTTGAATTTGTAGTTGATCAAGAGGAATTGAAGCGTCAAGTGTAGCTGATAGATTGAGAGACAGACAAAAGATTGTGCAATAGTGAAAGCCTCAGGGTAGCCTCAGGGTAACCTCAATAAAGTTAAAAGATGCATACAAAATTTACTCTCTTAATAAGCTTATAACGTCTAAATTATGAATTCGTTACTGATTGGGAGGAATTGGAGCGCCAAGTGAGATTTATAGATTGAGAGACAAAAGGTCGTGAGTAGTGAAGGCCTCGTGGTACGCTCAATAGAGTTAAAAGATGCATTCTGAAATTCACTTTTTCAGTAAGCTCATAACATCTAGTTCTGAATTCATTACTAATCAAGAGAAATTAGAGCGTCAAGTAGGATTGATAGATTAAGAGTTAGACAAAAGGTCCTGCAATTGTGAAGGCCTCATGGTACCCTCAATAAAGTGAAAAGATGCATTCCAAAAATTTACTCTTGCTAATTTGAACTTACAACACCTAAATTTTGAAAATTCGTTAATAATCAAAAGCAATTGGAGCGTCAAGTGGGGCTGATAGATTAAGAGGCAGACAAAAGGTCATGCAATAGTAAAGGCCTTGTGATACCCTCAATAAAGTTAAAAGATGCATTTCAAAATTCACTCTCTCAATTACAAACTTATAATGTCTAAATTTTGAATTAACTACTAATAGAAAGGATTTGAAACGTCAAGTGGGGGTTGATAGATTGAAAGACGGACAAAAGCAATAGTGAAGGCCACATGGTACCCTAAATAAAGCTAAAAGATGTATTTCAAAGTTCGCTCTTTCAATTCAAAACATATAATGTTGAAATTTTGAATTTGCTTAAAGTGATCAAGAGGAATTAGAGCGTCAAATGGGGATGATAGATTGAAAGACAAACAAAAAGCCATGTGATAGTGCACGCCTCGTGTTTACCCTCATTAAATTGAAAGATACATCTCAAAATTCACTCTTTTAGCTCTAAATTTATAATGTTTAAATTCTGAATTTACTACTGATCGAAAGAAACTGAAATGTCAAGTGAGACTGATAGATTGAGAGACAGACAAAATGCCTCATGGTGTGGACTACCTAAAAGATATTGCATATCTTCATTGGGATGACACTATCATGATTCATGAGAGTGTGGTCTCATACATGTCTCTAATTGAAAGAAGGGGAAAAAAAAAACCATAAGTACTTTACCAACTTGTCTTTGGCCATGAACAAATTTGTCCTAATGTGCAATCATGGCTATGCATATATTCCATCAGAATTTTTAGTGAACCCCAAAAGTACAATCAATCACTTGCCACTACAATAATTAATATTAATGGTCCAATCCCAACTATATATCTCCATATAATAGCCAATGCCATCCACATTCACTAACAAGTACTCCTCCTTAAGTCTTTAGTCACTATTAATATTGTAAAGACTTTTTCTTTTTTATATGATAGTGAAATTTTCTTATAATATTTAGTGTATATAACTTTTAATTTGGTTTTCCATGAAATGATATATGGTTGAATGCAAATTGAAATGAACAAAACTAATATGTGGTTTATATGATGTACACAATCTCAATCCTATTAAGTCCATAATGATTATTGAAGATCTCAAACCCTCTCTTAGCTATTGAACCTTTGAGCTTATCTCGATCTTATCTTGTCCAATCACAGCTTGATGCTCAAACTCTCGTACTTCTGAAGTTAGACGAACTTTGTTGATATGAAACTAATATATTCTGATTGTCTTGATTCCATATTTTTCATGAATAAGATTACATTCATCAACCACATCCCCTATCGAATAACTTACAACCTCTTTTTTTAATCGTGTGTCACTTCTTGATTATATAAGCTCAAGTTTTCAACTTGTTTTTTACGGAATAAAACTTATATTATATATATAGTTATATATTAAAAAAAAATCCAAAGTACTGAGATTTTATCATGCACGGAATTCAAAAAAGAATCGATTTTATTATTTATACCTAGCTATGGATAACTAGAACATGTGGTGATAATAGAGTACTAGAAGAAAATCTTATTGTCCATTGAGAAATTATTTGTACCTTCAAACATATATTATCTCAAGATTAGCTGGTATGACAATACAAAGTTATGACAATGATAGATCTCTGCAAATGCTCACGAGTTGAATTTGAGCAGGTCAAAATGATTCGAACAATTAATAAATTTAATTATTTAAATATTTTTAGATGGATTGAATTTGAACGAGTCTAGAAAATTCTAGACAAATTTAATTTAGTCTGAACTGAACACTCTAACTTTGAGAAATGCACATCTATCTCAAGGACACTCGACGCTGACATGTCACATAGATTTTGGAAGTGTCTAAATAATCATTTTGTAAGTTAGAGTATTTAACTGACACGATAAAGACGAGTTGATGAAGTGTCTAGATGTACCTCTTAAAAGTTTGAGTATTTATTTATTAATTAAGGTCAAGTTATAAAGTGTTTATCTGTATATTATACTTTAATAAACAGATGAATGACTAGCTCACTCAAATTTAAACAAATTAGATTTAAAAAATATATTTTCATAAATTAATTTTACAACGCGATGTTGCATATACCACACAATTTTTTGTGGACAATTTCCAAATTTTTGATGGATTTTGTGACCACTATCCCAAAAGAGAAAATTGTTTGTCAAATAGCCAAAAATAGTAAAAATCTTGCAAAATCAAACAATAATGTACAATGAAGATATACTTGGGTCCATTAGATTCTTTGGATTTCTTCATTATCCATAGCTCCAACTTGGATTTACAATTTTTTTTAAAATGAAATGACCATATAATTTAATTAAATGCATAAAGATCATAAGTTTGAATTTCATCATCAGTTATTATCAAGAATATATTGACCCATAAATAAAGGATCGTATTTGCACATCAACAAACATATTGAAGATATTATTAATAGAAGTGTGTTATTTCTTATAGTTTAAAATTTTAAGTGGTGATAATAATGAAATCAGACACTACTCGATGTTAATAACAGATCTATATATAAACATTTCAGAATCTACATCGTCTAAATTATGAATTTATTGCTCCTAATGGCTACATGTTTTTCACATTTTCTTGAGCTTATATATATTAATTTTAAATTTTAATTAATTAATTGACAAACATTATCATGATGTGGTAGACATATAGTGCAAAAATAGTCAACATGTAATATAACTTCAATATTACTCTAATTATTATTCTATTAGTATAGCTGTCTAATTAAACCAAAAAAGGTGACCTAATTATGCATAAATTAATATTATAGCCATAGAAAAATCCTTGGTTATCATGGTATGTCTAGCTCTAATTAATTTAATTTATAGCCCCTTTTTTCAATTAGGCTATGTAATTAAGAAACATCTATAATCACTTTTTGTCTTGCAAATCACTGTTCAAATCCCAGCAGATGGTAACATAAGATGGGAAAAAATCATAAAATTATGACTAATATTTTTTATTTTCTAGGTTACACGATTTCAATTATGAGGCTAATTAATCAATAATCATTATGCTATATATAGATTACAAATTTAGCCAAAATAATTATGTTCCCATCTCTTTTTTTTTTGTCTCCGTGTGCACGCATGCTTGGTTTAAGATCATAATTATCTTGGATTAAAGATTTCAATTATTAGCTTTATCAAGGTAATCTCATTATGAAGATTGACATTGATCACAAGTAATTATTGGAGGGATGAGTTAAAAGTTTTATGTGTTGACGATGTATATAGTAAATATTTATCAGATATAACAATAATATATTCAGTGTAAATTCAGAAGTGAGGTCTAAGAAGGATAGAGTGTATGTAGACATTACCTCTGTCTCGTAAAGATATAAGTTGTTTCTGATAGCCTCTTGACTTTAAATAAAGCATATTCAAGTAGTTTGGAAAAATATACAGAAATAAGAACAGTAACAACAACATAATAATGTGAAATGAAGAACCGTACTGCATACAGAGGAATGAAACAGTTTTACAACAAAATAATGTGATATTCGCGAACAAAAAATACAAGTGATATATATCTGAAGAACAAAAAACTATGAGAATAGTGTTCATACTCGAAAATAAAAAAGGTCCAAGTACGATCACTAAGCTTATCCTGTTGTAAAGTGCGAGAGAATGTTCAACTATCAAATAACATCCTACTCTAATAATTTGCAACCTTCAAATCCTCCTATTTACGTATAATCTCCATAACAAGTGTTATTCACCGACCTGATAAAAATAGTAAGTGACATGCTATCACATGTTAAACAATAACGATAATATAAAAGTCCTTAAAATTGTTGGCGTACAATGGTAGATCCAATCGACTCTCCTTTGCTAAAAAATTACATCTTGTAAATAGGTTATACAAAAAAAAATACATTATGTATATACACTATACGTTGCATTTACTTTGACTCTTTCATGCATTTACTTCTTTATAATTTAAGTGCTCCACTATTAAGTAATCCTCCTAGTAAAAACTTTAGCTCCGACACTGTTAAGGATCGTCTGACAGATAATAAAAAGGTAACTAAAACACACACACACACACATATATATATACACGTCATACAATGTTAGATAGCTAATTTAGAAAGTAAGTTATTCACGTATAAAGTTATTATGATATTTGATATGCAATATAGAAGTCCCATAACTAATACATTGAGGGAATTAATCTATCATCTCATACGAGATAACAATGAAATACTTAAATCGACATAACTAATACTTGTATAACTAAGAGTTACATATTTTAATTTCTAACCAGCTACAAAACAATCCTAAAATGTATATATCCACTATATCACTCCTCCTAGTTAAAATCATGATTCCTACTCAATTACTCTCTTCTTGTTTTCTTGTGGTGTGGTGTAATTCTCTTACTGAGTAGTAAGATTGTATCACTTTCTTGGGACAAAAATGAGTTTTATGAAACATGTTGCTGTAGTATATTTGAAATTTGGGCAATCAAGAAGGCATATTCACACTTTGGAATATAAAGAAAATTGAAGTTGGGCATGTGAAACATATAAAATAGGTGGGGCTAATCTAAATCTTAAAGGAAATTTAAAAATAAAATAAAAAGGAGGGCACAAATGTGATATTTGGGCCCAATAAATTGACTCCACATCAAAAGTCATTTGGTGGATCAATGGATGTGGTCACAATGCCATTAGACCAAAATAATTATCTAGAAAATGATTGATTCGTTGTATAGATATGTATAGTTAGTATATATTTTATGTATAGTCAAGTTATATTCAGTTTTTGAGTGTAGTATAATGTATATTTAGTGTATAGCTCGTGTATAAGTAATTAAATTGTATAGTCAGTGTATACTTTTTATGACTGACAAATTATATTGTGTAGTTATGTATAGTTTTTATGATTTTCCGCTATTTTTTATGTAAATAAAGAGGGATATATTTGTTGTACATTAATTAGTTTATTGTATACAACAAATATAGACCTCTTTTATTTACATAAAAAAAATAGCCTAAAATCATAAAAACTATACATGACTATATAATATAGTTTGCCAAAAGTCATAGAAAGTATACACTGACGATATAATGTAGATTACTTATACATGAGTTTATACACTAAATATACATTATGATACATTCAAAAACTGAATATAACTTGACTATACATAAAGTATACATTGACTATACATGTCTATACAACGAATGACTATTTTTTTATAATTATTTTGACCGAATGACCTTGCACTGTTATTATATCTCAATCTCAAACAAATCGGATCGATCATGTGAACCTTTATCAAAAGTGCTATATGATATGAATTAATCTGAGTTAGATACATTTGAGTTAGACCTTATATATATAAAAGTTCACTTATCAAATATAAAAATCGAATGTTACAGATCAAATTACATGTGATAGAATTCTAAACTCAAATCTCACAAAGTACAAAATCTTGAATTCATGTTGATCTTCATTGTTCACGTGCCTAAATGATCGTACGTGCTTATATTGTAGTCATAGATCAAGTAAACACAAAAAATAATCACGATATGACTTTAAAATAATTAATTTATCATGAAATATATATACAGCAAATTTTCAAGACACTTGTTAAATTTTCCTATCAAATTTGCCTAGAAATTAAGCAAGCAAGCTTGAATGACATAAATAGTTTTTAATTAACTTTAAATAAGGTTTAATTATACAACCTTTTCAATATTATAAAGAATAAAGTAAAAATTGTTTCAATTTGACGATTAAGTACATAAGTTTATGACATAAGTTCATTCTAATCCAATATTAAAATCGCCAACAAAAATTGTTAGAGGTCTCGAATTGTGATCCAATACAAAAATCGTCTTTGTGGGGAACACTTTATCCCTCAAGCTCCGACTAATTTATATTATAAAATAAGTACATCAATCGAGCTCGATCTATTTTATTATTAAAAGAAATTGAAATCAAATCGACTGATCAAATCAATTTTTTTCATGCTTTTCGATAGTCATCGTTAATTTTTAAGTTCATTCTATTTTGAGAGAAGTATTAAAAACACCCTTAAATTTGGTGCAAACTTAGTTGCATCCTCAAACTATTGATAATATTAAAAACACCCCTTTACTTGACCATTTGAACTTAAATACACCCTCGATTAGGTGTGTCAAACGGACGGGTTGAGTTGAAATTAGGAATGTTAAAATGGATTGAACCCCAAATTTACTTTGGGCTCAAATGGGTTGGACTTAAAATCGATTTGGGTCATGACCCGCTTAATCTCGAATATTTTTTTAACATATTATTATTTATTTTTAATAACCATAATTTGAATTTCAATTCAAGAAAATAAAAATAAAAAGTTACAAATAGATAGATAAATCATAGAAAACATACATTACACCAATACAAGTAAAGAACTTTCAAACAGGTCGAAATTGAAGATTAAATCAGGCTTAATTAAAAATTCTTTCAAAATGAATTAAGATTTGAATGGGTTGACCCAACCCATTAAAGTTTGGACGGGATGAGCAAGTTACTTATATTTGGGCTCATTGACACTTTTAATCTCGATCTTGCAATATGTGTGAAACATACCCTTAAATTCTTGTCAAGTTAAGAGATGTTTTTAATATTCGTGGCATATCAGAGGTGTATTTAACTTTAGTTAATCAAGTAGAGGGACATTTTTAAAATTATCAATAATTCGGGGATAAAACTAATTACTTACGGCAAATTCAGAGTGTCGATTTTATTACTCCTATTCTATGTTACTCGTGTCGGATCCTCCAAAAATAATGTATTCTTGAAGAATTCGACACGGGTGTGGCAACATATTTGGAGAGTCCGAGAAACCTAGCTCCTATTAGTTTGAAACCAAAGATACATCCCTTAGTACGTCGTCGTTTTACAAGACAAATTCGTCTTCAATTTTCATCACATTTCTCCACAGTAACGAACCGGAGTTTTTTTTCCCTCTTCCTCGAGTTCCTTCTGTAATGGCGGAGAAGCCCCAACCAGTTGAAGTTCTATATTGTGGAGTTTGCGGGTTACCCGCTGAGTATTGCGAATTCGGATCCGAGTTCGAGAAATGTAAACCCTGGTTGATCCAAAACGCACCCGATCTCTACCCGGACCTTGTTAAAGGTTTTTTTTTTATAAACCCTAGAAATTGAGCTTGTAGCCGTAATTATTTGTTGATTTGTTTGTTTTTTGGTTGATAAGTTTGTGTATTTTTTTTCTTTTTGCAGATTCCGATGTGAAAGAAGCTGATAAAGTCTCTGAGCAGCTCCAGTCGACTTCAATCTCGGAAGGTAAAGTTCTTTTGCCCTGGAAATTGAAATATGAGTTTCTCGACTTTAATGAAGAATATTGTTCTATATTATTTTGATGAATACAATGTTGAATAGATTGCACTGTTTTCTGTCCTTTTATAATGTCATGCACCAGCAATTTGAAGGATAAACTTGCGTGAAAGTATGGGGTGTAGTTGCCATAAAAAAATAGGGTAAACGATAAAATATGATGATCAGATAATAAGTACAGACAAAATGAGAAAACAAGAATAAGGTAATGATGCAATCACATCAAATTGGTTGTTATATAAAAATGAGATTTTTTGCTGTTACATAATGATGGATTTAACAATACGATATAATAAAATTTAAGCAACAGTTTAAACAAATATCATATTTAAACTAACAATACAATACTATATGTTAGGTAACAACCATTCAATTAAGCGTTGTGAAGTGTGAACAATGTAGTCATTGTGTACAAGTGATATATCAAGAAGTAGAGGACCTACAGATAGATATGCTCCCTCCCCTCCTATTTTATGTGAATGTGTTTGGCTGGATATGGAGTTAAAGAAAGAAACGAAGACTCCTAAAATTTGTTGTCCTAAACATGCCATGACATTTTTGTAGCTATAAAATATCATCATGAAGGATAGAATGGTGACTCTATGATTAAATTGTTTCCAAAAAGAAAAATGTGTCATTCCTTTCGAACTGCCTAATAGGAGACACTGGTACATAAATATGATGGATGGGAGTAATTTTTGTGAAAGATGCCTAATCTTTTTCACAATTTGGGACCTAATAGGTGTTCTAATAGGAAACTGGAAATGAGAGGTTATTCCTCAAGTGTTTAAAGTCATTTTGCATCCCATAAAAAGCTCTCCTATTTTCCCATTTCTGTATAACCCCATTAGCACGAATGGGTACCACCACACGTCCTAAATCTTCTCTCCTGTCTTTTATAATTCCAATTAAATAGTGCCTCCTTTTTGGTGCTTGGTGTAGTCCATTTTGTCCTGAACCATATCAAAATTTACCACCACTAACGCGTAGTTAGCTGACAATACAAAAAGAGGTGATACACATACTTGCTCGAGCTCTTTACACATATAACACCAAATAACACATGTGATCCTTCTCCTCCTTAATTTTTCAACTAGTAGGAATGCTCCTACCGTTGCCAAACAAGTGAAAAAGTGGCACTAATCACTATAATGGTGCAGGGAGCTCGAGTTATCCCCAATTAAAGGCTTAATGTACTAGGACACTACGAGGAACAATCTGCTGCCGCTCTCCCCTCCACATCTATGAGTTTTGGTTCAACGGTGTATTTTGATTATATAGCATTTCAATCAGGTTTTGAAATGCTGCTACCTTCAAATCCCAAAGGTTCCTCCTAAATTGTAGGTCCAAGGAACACCTCACTGTGGAGTGGGATGTATTCTTTTTGTTGCTATACGATAGCCGCCGTACTAACCCCTTTCAATTGCTTTCTGCAACGCTTTGCTAGGGCATTGCATTACATTAATGACCAGGAATGGTGAGAGAGTAGCACTTTTGTCTTAGCTCACTATGAAATGGGATGAATCCTCCCGAATCCCCACAATAGAAGACGTGAAGATTGAAGGAACTTCACCATATTGTATAGCTCATATATGCTAAAGGAGGAGTAATAACAAAAAATTTAAAAAGTTGTCAAGTTCCTTTTTGCTCATTTCACAGCTTTGACTTCATAGGTATCGAGAACTATGGGTTTGATTTTGATATTCATTTAGCTACCTTCCAACAAATTGTATGTTGTTCTTGACCTTTTCGATTTGGAAAGTGTTAGAGAACTCTAGTTTGGTATTTGGTTTGTGTTTCAAGTGCATTTCATCTATCTTCTCACAAATTGAATTACGTTCTTAACCTTCCTGTTTCCATCTGCATTTCTGGCTTTTTTGTCTGTTCTTGGAAGAACAATATTTTGCTTGATGTTTTAAACCCTGTCTTCCTTCCCTATGGGGCCAATAGTTGTAGAGAATTGTTTGAACCAAGAATTGTAGGCCTTGATTTTGAATCTTTTTTGGACTCCACTGGGTATGTTGTTGTTGTTATTTCATTTTATCCACGTTCTCTTTGCATGTTAAAATTCTGTTAACTTTTCTGTTCCTTTTGTTGGCTCAGGTTCTTCTACATCTAAGAAAGAAGAAGTCAAGCGCCTTCCTGGTGGAAAGATAAAAAAGAAAGTAAGGAATTTTAAGCACTTTTCTTTTTGTCTAATGTATATTAATCCTTCTTCCAAAATGGCATGGCTCTGTGCCATCCATGTGATACTATAAGCACTTAGAAAATTTGATTTCGTTAAGTTCTTTTTACCTCCCATTGAATGCCTGTGCCTGTAGAACTTTTCATTGTTGTTTCCTGCCAGCTATCTTCTCAAGGTTTTAGTTTGACTAACACATTATGAATCAGGATCATTCTTATTGAAAATATTCACTCTTTTGCATTGAGATATTAAGTTACAAATCTTGCTTTTTTTTCATTTCTATTCAAATATTTGGTGGATGCTATTTCACCTAGTTGAACTAACTCGAAGCTGTTATGCTTCGGTATAGTTTTTCTGTGCAATGTGAATATGCAAGCATCCTTAGTATTTTCTCCTTAACTGTTCTTTCTCAACTGAAGAGGCAGTTGGTAGAGACTACAGAAATAAAATGAGCTCGATCCAATCAGTTTACCAACCAAAAAAAGAAATAAATAAATCAGTGAATTGGTATAAACTTCCAAAGTTGCTACATATTTTACATTGTTACATATATAAATCAGTTTCAGTTGAAGTGATTTCCTGTGTAATATTTCTTTGCAGTGGTGAATCTTAAATGGCTGGTCTGTGATATAATTAAAATATTTGGACTAATTCTTTTAATCTCTTTTATTATGCCACCTCAAAGGTTTGCTTCTTTAGACCAATGTAACTAAACCTGACCTAGATGAATCTGGAAGGTTGTTAAATGGCCTCTTTACCGTAGCCATCTGTTATGATGCTTGCAGTTCAGATATGCATTCCCTGTTGTGGATGCAGTATAGGTATGGTGAAGAAACTTGGTTTCTGTGAGGTGTGGTGGAAAAGTAATTGGTTCATGACCTTTGACTCTTGAGAATGATCATCCTCCATTGGATATCCACTAGGAGGAACTCAAGAAAATAGAATGTCTGTTACCAAAATTAACTTGAAGACCTCAGTAAATGTATTTAAAAAGCTCCCTAGTGAATTTCATTGAGATGCTTCCATCTTATTATGGTAAACCGAGTATGAAGACCCCAGATCACTTGGCATGATCTAAGTTCCAATCTGGCATGGTGAAGCAACAAATGAGGGTTATCTATTAGCACGTTTCAACTTCCAATCTTTCCTTTATGTCTTTTTAGCTATTATTTCAATCTGGTGCACATTTCTGCTCCTTCGTTCATTCCCTCAGGAATACCTCATAAGCAATGGTAACTGAAACTATCATCTTTCCTAATGCTAACCTGAGGCCTCAATATATCTGAGCAACTTTTCATATAACGGTTTTCTCATTTCAAGGCGTAGGATGAAGCCCTATTCATTGGTTTAGCAGTGGCGCCTTGATCCAAAAAATAATGCTGTGAAAGTGGACTTATAAGCAAGTCTACAAGTTGTAAAATTTGCTTGGTTGTTATTTCGTAGGATAAGCAGGAGATTATTATTGAGAAGGTCACCAGAAACAGACGAAAGAGTATCACTACCATCAAGGGCCTCGAAATCTTTGGTAAGCAATATCTGTAGTTGTATATTATCTTTTGTTGTCTTACTCTTCAGTCATTCTGTCTTCCAAGTTGTGATAATATTTAGCTTCACTTGTTTTGGACATGTTAGGTGTTAAACTAAGTGATGCTTCAAAGAAGCTTGGCAAAAAGTTTGCTACTGGAGCTTCTGTGGTTAAGGTGTGTTGAACTTGTTGTTTCTAATTTTCTCATATATGAATTAAATGGACACCTGACCTGGATTGATGATTTAGGGCCCAACTGAAAAGGAGCAAATTGATGTTCAAGGGGACATATCCTATGACATTGTGGACTTCATTACAGAAACCTGGCCAGATGTATGTTTGTTTTACCTTCTGATTATTGTCCTTATATGTCTCTTAGTCTGGTTATACTTCCAACTGAAAATTTTGGTTGATGTTGTGCTGGATTTTCTACCATAATGTTCAATCTTGACCTTTAAGATAATAAATTCTGTCCTGTTTTATCTGACTCTATAATGGATAAGAAACTAAGTTTGCACTTGTACTCCTTCATGCCTGGTATGCTGGTCATAGAAGTACTTCACTAATCTACTGAATCAAATTATATACCTCTGTAGGATGCACATAGGATTTTCATGTAGCTAAACAAATTTTGCAGCTTTTATTGCAAATCATGTTCCAATTAATGCATTTGAAGAAACGATAATCTTATACTACTAAACATTATTTTTTTCGAGAACTGATCATCTTATACTCCCTTTGTTTGAATTTGTTTGTCTAGTTTTGACTTGCCACGGAGTTTAAGAAAGTAAAAAAGACTTTTGATTCTTGTGGTCTTAAACTAAAGATAAGTAAAATGTACCAAATGTCCTTTAATCTTCTGGTCTTAAACATGCTATATGGAAAATTGAAATTAGAGAGTTGCCAAAAAAGAAAAGGCATTTTTCTTAAATGGACTAAAAAGAAAAGTTAAACAATTAAATTGAAACGGAGGGAGTAGTAAACATGTGCAACAAACAAAAGGGCCTGACCAGCATTTCCCATTCACTAGATGTTTTTATCCCTTTTACCCGCTTTTGCTCCATGTGAATCCCCCTCCTTTTGCCTCATCTCTCAGCATAAGAGTCTTTTATTTCCATTTTGTCAATTTATATTTCTGTTGGAGATTACCTTTATTCAAGAATATTTATCCATTTTATCATATCAACGTCGGTTGTTATTTTATCCATGTCATCGTATCTACATTTTATCCTTTTCACTGCATTTACCATTTTCTACTTTCTACTAGTAATTTGATCTAGCTTTAGACAACCCCTGCCCACTTAGTGGGATTTCCCTGGGTATGTTATTGTTTAGACAACCCTTATATCCGTCTTAAAACACATTAATTTGTATTGAAATAAAGCAGCTCAATGAATACATAGTATTCTGTTTGTAATTGGGAACACAGATGTAGCCATACTTATTCAATTTCCAGTTTCATAAAAAATGTTAGCTAAAGTTCATTAGCTTCGCGGTTCTCAGGTTCCAGAGTCTGCAATATTCTTCATAGAAGACGGGAAAAAGGTTCCAGCTGCATAAACTTGGGAGGTGACATTTTCGTTTCCAGAAGGGTGTTTGCTGAACAAATGCTCGTAGCACTGTGTTGATTGAAGTTTCGGGTGAGGATATGTATCGACTCTATAGATGTGGCTTTCGTTCCACCCTCTATAGAATGAATAATATAAAAAAGCAAAGAAACAAGGCTGCTTTTCGCAGTTAGATGTGGTTTTATTTTGCTGTATCTCACTCTTATCTCTGCTTGTACAGTTGCTGCAATGCATAATTATTATTCATGGGTTTGAAATGATGAATGAAATTTTGAACTAGTCCTTATGGAGATGGCTTCTTGAAGTTGTTATTTAGATGCTTTAACTTATTCATGCAAGGATGAATATTTCTACATTGAAAGTGAGGTCAAAGATTGTGTATTTTTTAAACAAATCTTTGCTTCCAGACAAAACGGAGTTGAGGGTCTTTCAGAATAGTCTTTCTATCTTTATGAGGTATACATCTTATCTTTTTTCAAATTCCACAAGTGGAGTTACACCGGATATGTTGTCACGTCGTTGTTGTAATGTCTTGTTAAACCATTTCATTTGAAAATGTTGGAGGAACCTACTAACTTGATTTCAACTGACAGCTAAATACTTCAACTCATCTGATACACTATGAATTTAAATTTGAGATTCTATCACGTCCAACTTTGTTTACTACCCTTAAAATTTCTTAGTTCTTTTTATTTATTGATTTTTTAAAACATATATACAATGTTTGATCCAAAAGTATCGAGCTTGAATTAATCTATATCATATATGCTATGTGCCAACTATTGGTGAAGATTCATATGATCGATTATACTTGTTTAGGACAGAAACATAGTTGTATTTTAGCGAGTGAACACATCCAATCACAAATAGCTTTTCGATGTGTAGTCAATTTAAATCTTTTTTTTTGGGGGTGGTGGGGTGGAGTGGGGTGGGGGTGGTCAAGGTTTAGATTCCAAAGTTTGAATTTGCATTCTAGATTTCTCAAAATTTCAAATATACTACAGCGAAATGTTTCATAAAGCCACTTTTTATCTCAAGAAAGTAATACATTCATGTGACGGCATCAAGATTTTCATCAGAAAAAGTTTAATTATAATGAAGTAAATGCACGCCAAAGAAAATTCAATGTATATGAAAAATAACATATCCAGTGGAATTCCAAAAGTGGGTCTGGGAAGAGTAAAATGTACGCAGATCTTACCAGTGACCTTGTAGAGATAGAAAAACTGTTTCCAAAAGCGAGACCTTTAATTAAGAATAAAATATTATTTTCATTCATCACTACCCTTCTTGATAGTGCTTTCTAGTTAATTATGATAATCTTACACACACACACACACAAAAATTATAATTTAAATAAAATTCATAAATTTTTTCATATAATTCACATGATTGAAATAAGGAAATATAATTTCAAAACATACTACAAGCCACTAACATTTATGGTTCTTTTTCTTCTTCCAAAATTTTCTTTCGATTCTTCTTCGAGCAAATTATATATCAAAAGATTCAAAATATCGAGCGTATCTAAATTTTGAAACTGTTTAGAGATGATTTTGAGTTGATCGAAATTGAATATTCGGTGTATACTTCATGTATATTCGGTATCTATTTTATGTATAACTAAATTATATATATTCAGCTTTTTGAGTATATTATAATGTATAATCAGTGTATAACTCGTGTATAGGTAAGTTATATTGTATAGTCCGTGTATAGTTTCTATGATTTTTGCCAAGCTATATTATATAATCAGTGTATATTTTTTATGATTTTTGACTATTTTTATGTAAATAAAATATGAATTATTATTATTATTTACTTTATTGTATATATTTGAAACTACCTCACATTAAAAAAATCGTTATTTATATATATATATGGGTTTCTTTTACCAAATAACTGTTACTGGGCCGCGGGCCCTCTGATATGGGCTCATTTAGCCCAGTTAGAATTTTACTCAAAATACCTCGTCCATATAATATACTTCCTTCGTTCAGTTTTACTTGTCACTATTTCAATTCTCGAGATCAAACTATATAAATTTTGACCAAGATTTTAACATGTATTTTTTCATCATATTAATATGAGAAGGATTACAACTTATAGAATTTTTCGTATAGTTTTCAACCATCTAAATTTTAGATTTCAAATATTAAATTTAATTACTTCAATTTTACTTTGAAGTTTAATCTAGTTGACCTCGAAAAATGAAACAATAACAATATAATATGGACAAAATCTTCTATGTTCATAAAGGTCCATTGGAAAAACAAAGAAAGTCAGAATTTTATTAGTCAAAATTCATACTGTCTTTTCTTTAGGATCACACATTAATAAATAAATATATAAAAAGATAAATATCAAGGTCATAAAAAGACTATTTTATTATTTATTTTTTTAAAAAAAGTACATAATCATATAAAATAAAATAAAAAAATTCTACTATTCTCACTTGACTAAAATTTCATACTATTACATTTGTGGACTTTGACCACTACTTTTTAAAAGACAATTTCTTAATTTGGCACTTTTGTTCAAGTTATTTTTATTTATTTAAATAAAATAAAAATAAAAAAATCACATTTAAAAAAAAAATAATTGATGTCCATGCAAAAATGTTGTTATCTATTGCAAGAAATTGGGATTTAGCTTTGTATTTTTATATTTAATTTATTCCACAATCCAATATTATGTACTTGTGAATGAAAATGAAACTTTTCTTTTTATTTTAAAATTGATTTAGACAGCTATTTATTTTTTTGAATTTGAAAAATGGAATATCTACTAGCCCTCAAGTATGACCATAGACAATTGTCACTAAAATGAAAACTAATACTCCCTCCGTTTAAAAAAAGGGAATGATCTGATCTGATTTAGCTTGACACGAAATTTAAGAAAATGAAAAAGATTTTTTAATTTTATGATTTTAAATTAAAGTTATATCGAATATACAAAAATTTCCTTTAATCTTGTGGTCTTAAATATATCATGTGAAAACTTTAAATTAAAATTTTGCCAAAAAAGAAAAAACGACCATTCTTTTTGAAATATACATAAAAGAAAAGGAGGTCATTCTTTTTGAGACGAAGGGAGTATGACACGTTTTTCTTTTTTAGTCTATTCCGAAGAAAAAGATTTGAAAATTTGTGATTTTAAATTTTCTGCAATATTGTAAATCCAGATCACGTGATAATAACTTTACATATTACGCTAAGACTGTCCTTCCGAAAGGTAATTTATTCTAATATATGTCAAAAAAAAACATCTCAATTTTTATCTGAAATCTTATTTTCAGTCAAACACCGTCATATAAAACGAAAGTGATTATGAGTTCTTTCTAACTACCAAGTCTACTTTATTAGTCAACTCAAGAATCAATTATTTTTTTATTTCTAAAATTCTTAATATAAGAATCCCACTTATAACTTAACAATTAACTACGAAAAAAAAATGAACAACTTTTTTCCTAAAGATTTTACAAAGCAAATAGAGGAAACTCAAACATTAACTCAATTTCAAGAGCTACAATTCCCAAGAATAGAAGGCGAAGACGATGTGATAAGACGAGCATATCTTGCTGTTATGATGTCATCGTCTTCGCCTTCTCATCATTCTTCGTCTCGTGGACAAATTCACGAGAATTTGACACGAGACGACTATAGGTTAACAACACAAAAAACGAGTGCATTCTCAAGGTTTATAATTAGACCATCAAACTATGCCACAATAAGTTGTGGACAAAACATGTTGAAGAGGTCCGTGATATTTTTCAAGAACTTGTATTTAATGAATAGGCAAGAAGGAATTAAGATGAATCGCGCGATGAGTACACAAGTTCATCACATGATCTCGGAGAGAAGAAGACGCGAAAAAATCAACGAAAGCTTTCAACATTTGAGATCTTTGCTTCCTCCGGGAACTAAGGTATGTTTTTTGTTCGTTCAGTAGAAGGGACGACTTTATCTCCTCGGAAGAAGAATAACTAGAAGGGAGAATGTGTCACATTGGAGATGCCCACTAATAACCACAACGAGGATAGTCCATCGTCTTTTAGTAGACTCAGCTAATGAATGCTCTCATCTAAAAGCTTACGTTTTAATTTTTTAGAAGAAAAAAATATGTTTATTTACTTGATTGTATATTCAACACATCTTTAAGTCATGACCTCTGTCTGCTCTAATATCGTATTGAATATGCACCTAAAAAGCTTTAGTTATTAGAATAAACACTTGTTGATTTACTTAACCATATTTTCAACAAACTTTTTTTGAAGCCTGATATTTTTTGAGACGAAGTTCTTTCGGAAACAGTTTCTCTATCTTTATGAGGTAGTGGTAAGGTCTGCATATATTTTACCCTCCCCAAACCTGAGTATGTTGTTGTATATTTTCAACAAAGCACTCACATGCGAGCGTGATTCTTGAAAAGAAAAACAAGCACATGAAAATTCTATGGATCGAACTCATGACTTCTGTCTGGTCTAATACATATTGAATTATGTGACCTTCTTGTCTAAAACCATAAGTTATTAACGAGAATGTACGTTTATTTACTTAATTATGTCTTCGAACATTGCAGAAGGACAAAGCATCTGTTCTTGCTAGTACAACATTGTACTTAAGTTCAATGAAACATCAAGTGGAAGAGCTATGTAAAAGGAATGAAATTTTGGAAGCACAACTTTTGACTAAGAAAAAAATTTCTCAATTTCAACAAAATGGAAGTGGAAGAGTAGATGTTTACATAACAAATATAGAAGAAAGAATTGTGGATTTGCAAGTTATAGCCAGAGGAAAATGCAACATATTGGATTTGGTTATTTGCTTAATGGAATTCTTGAAAGTGGCTAATTATGTAAACTTAGTGGCTATTGATGCAAACACAACAATGGTTCAATCATGTCCACATGCTCTCATAACCTTACGACTAATAATCCAGGTATACATGTTTTTCTCTTATCAATTGTTTTTTTATCTGTTGTCGGTATTTGTATTGGAGTCTGATTAATAATGGATTCGCACCGAAACATTCCACTTTGAGGGTACTTTTGGAATATTACAAAGTCTTGTCCCATAGATTGAGTCCTAAGCCCCTATTTCTCTTTAATACGGATTAATAATGATTGTTTCACGCTTCCTAATTAAGGATGTGCTTAAGTATGCTTTGAGACTTGTTTGGGGTATCTTCGGTTCCCCATTCGCCATGTCGCACTTAAGCCCTAGGCTTGGTCGTGACATCTTGTCAGATTTCTAAAACTTTGTGGCTAATCAAACTATTGCTCCCTCCATACTCATTTTATGTCGCATTCTTTGATTTGTCACGATATTTAAGAAAAAGAAAATATTTTCGAAACTTGTGGTCCAAAACAATTTTTGAGTATTTGTGTGGCTGAAAATCATTTCATTAAGGGTAAAAATGTAATTTTAAAATTAAATTATTTCTAATTATAGTAAGGTGACATTCTTTTATAGACGGATTAAAAAGGAAAAGATGTCACGTAAAATGAGTTAGAAGAGTATTATGTAATAATAATTCAATCAAGAGAGCAAATTACTTACCATTTTTATTAACTTAATTATCAATTAATACTTATACAATAGATTAATTATATGTAATTACCTTATAAATAATATAATTGTATTGATATTTGGCTTTTCTCATTTTTTTTTATATATTTGGCTTAATTAGTAATAATTAATTAATTATTTTTTGTGGCTTTCTTTTGTTATAGGGAGATGAATGGGATGAATATGCTTTCTTGGAAGAAACAAAAAGGGTTGTTGAGGACATGACATAATTTATTGGTAATTTTATTTAAAAAATTATATTTATTTATTAGAGGCAAAATCAAAATTTAAAATCGATAAATTCATCATGAATATATAATTCAAATTGCAAATAATGTACCAAAAAAAATAATCTTTGTGTTGCCAGTCTTGACTAAAAATTGTGGACCAAAATAACTCATTGAATATATTGAATAGTCTAAAGTCAAGATCTAATTATTTAATTAATTAATCCACCTTAACTTAGGTTTTATTCATGTTTAGTTTATTATTAACATCAAATTATTAAGTAATTAAGTGATAAATTTAGATTAAAATATCTATAATTTATTAACCATTGTTAGTTACATAACTAAAAATTGAAGGATTAGGTTTCAATAAGCGTCACGAAACAAGAATTTATGATTAGTTCAATTTTTTGTATATTAATTTATTTATTTTTAAATATGATTGACCGACTCTATTTGGCACAAAAATTGCCAAATAAAAAGATGTGTCATTCATAGGACTAACCAAAAAAGAAAATTTCATATAAATTGATATAAAAAATAATAATATTTAACTTGTATACACACTTCAATAAAGGTATCAAAGTTCTATTTTTAACAAAATACAAAATCGCAATTTCATCGATTCCATCAACTTTGAAATGTGAACTAACGAAACTAAATTTGCAGTTAAAACGAAGATTTTGAACCCAAAGTAAATTTTGGACCAGGCGGATCATTCTGAAGACGAAGGGCCCTGGGAAAAAAGCAATACCAGCAACAAAGGAGAAAACCACAAGAAAAGTGGACACACTCTCGTACCAAATATAATCTCACAAGTTCAGAGTCTGACAACAGTAGAGTATAGCCAACCTTACTCGTACCTTACAAAGGTAGAGAAGTTGTTTCCGATATAAGCTCAAAAAGCATAAGATATTTTGTGACTAAAGCTGTACTTGAGATTTGTGAATCTCCAACCAGTTCAATAAGAGTACAATAAGTCTCATCACACTTCCAATTCCTCTCTACTACTACTACCACCACCCCAGGAATATAAAGACAAACTGACAGGCAAAGAATGTAAGCCAGAAAACATATAGAATGCAAAATGGCTAAAAAGATTGTTCTCGCATACTCGACGAACAAGAAGCAAACAAAATTGCAGGATCACTTCTCTGCCATCCATCTTTTCAAGACAAAATCATGAAGCCAGCTCCGATGAACGACTACTGTTGCTTGCATTCTGGTGGCCTCTCACCAGCCTGACCCTCTGCGGCATGTGCTCTACCAATCCTCTGCGACATAAATGTAAACAACTTGGTATGTCTAGTTTTATGGAAGAGAAAGCATATGAACTAACTTTCAACGAAGAAACAAGGACTCATTCTTCATACCTTGCGAGCAGCAGATGATGACTGTAGTGACGTTTGAAACAAGGGGAAAACGTTAGGCATTCATGGCCATCTCCAAATAAAACTTTAGCAACTAAAAAAGAAAGTAAGTACCTTTTTCTTCGTACTGTTATTATCTTCATCATCTTCATCCTCTTCCTCATCCTCATCCTCTTCATCTTCCTCGTCTTCGTCGTCATCATCATCTTCTTCCAAGTCAGCAAAATCATCTTCAGCAGCTTCCCCAGTGAACCAAGAAACCGCATGTGGAATGATCTTATCTCGAATGGTTGATCTGCATAGACAAAATGAACAGTTTGAAATTGAGCAAGTGCATATACCATCGGCATCATCTTCCTTCAGTAATTTATACTCTAGATGGTACAATATTCACTTTAAATGGAAATTATTATCATGGTCATGCAAATTGATATTTCATATCAACTTACCCAATATCATAGTCCTGTTCCATCAAACCTTGAAGTTCTTCAGCCTGTCCATGAAGTAGAGAGAACATTATTCAAATTGAACCTCGAAAGAAAATAAAACAGTGACAGCATTACGACCAAATAAGAGATTGTTAGAAGAAAATGAAATACTTACAGCATCTTCATCAATATCCTCTTCTTCCTCTGGAACTTGAGGTGGACTAAAGAAGTTGAAGAAACTTTCGCATTGTTCTGTTTTAATAACAGGCTTGGCATTCTTTGAGCCCTTCTTTGGCTTCTTCTTTAGAATCTTTTGTGTCAAACATTTTCCTGGATACCATTCTATCTCGGTCCTACAGATTGTCAGCAAGGAGAAGCCATTAAGGAGAAAACAGGCTAATATATCAAATCAAAAAACTTGGCCGCAGAACAGCATGTCACGTACCCTATGGCCTTCTCCAGAATCGGTTCATCTTCATCAATCATGTGATATGTTTTAGTGAGCACAGCATTCTTGAAGTACGGATTAGTATCAAAGAAAAACTCAAGCTTAAATCCCTTGGGATTATCAATCCTTGCCCACTTTATTTCCTTGAGAAATTTGAGTGCGCCTTCATCTCGCTCTGAAATCTGAACTTGCAGAATTGAATCAGATTATGGTAGGTGGACTTGCAGGATAGAAGGGAATTAAAGTAACATGGAGCACTTGATGTTTATCAACTAACCTCCTCAGCTAGCACTTCATTATTCTTCATTGCAGTGAGCCAGAAATCAGGGACTCCTTTCTCTATCAAAAGCCAATGTCAAGAATACTGATCACAAGTAAGAAACAATAAACCCTAACTTGATACTCCCTCCGTCCCAATATGTGACACCATCTGATTTTGTACTAAGTTCAAGAAGAAAAGAGAAGACTTCAAAATTTGTGGTTCAAAACAAATTTTAGATATTTATGTGGCTATAAATCATTCATCAAGAGTAAAAAGGGGATTTCAAAGTTAAGTTTCTTCTAATTACGGAAATGTGACATTCTTCTATGGACAGACACAGACTAAAAGGGAAAGAAGGCAACATAAATTGAAGCAGAGGGGAGTATTTAGCATACCCACTGCATCTTTATCCTCTTCCTGGTCCATTGCTGCTGCCTCGGTCTCTGCACCATCAACTTCAACAACTCCGTTCACAATATCAAATCTCTGCATACATTCAGTTTTTGCTAACATTACTTTGAGATAAAAAGTGCATATAATCAATGGATGCAAGGTACAAAAGCAAATGCAGCAGCATCACACACCTTGCTATATAAAGGCTGATACAACTTTTGGTATTTGGCTTCAAGCGCAGCTCTCTCCTCAAAAAATTTTGCCTCCAAATCATCATGCTGAGACTGAACTTAAGATAAAAGATAAATACAATTCAACATCCAAGATTGCAAAGATAAACAATCAGATCAAACAGCAAGGAACCTGAGAAAGACAGACATAGACAACTACCCAGATACTAAATTAACTCGAAAGAAGTTTAACTAATTTGGCAACTAATGCACATTGTATTTTGTAAACCAAGAAAATAATTTCCTAAATAAGTCACAATGATGTGACTGCCCATCGATATATGCTATGAATCTGAAAGATACTTAAGGGTTGTTCGGTTCCCACATTAAATTACCACGGGACCATAGTCCTGGGATTATAATCCTTGAACTAATTTATTAATCCCAAGTCAGATGATTTTTGGTGGGATTTCCAAATATTAAATTTGGGATTAAACTTCTGTGTTGTCAATGTTATGTTGACAGTATAAATATATCATGAGGTAAAACTATCCCAAGCCTAATCCTGGGACATCCAGCCTTATCCCGCATACCAAACGAATCCTTAAGATGGCAAAATAATATCTCCACTTCACATTGAGAAGCAACATTTAAGTTTCATTACACAACCCAAAGAATGAAAGAATATGTTGATATAACATCACAAACAGAACCAGAAAAAAGGCAAAGATCAAAGGATAAAAATCTTGAAATATACAAAATCTTTCATGTTTTATCAGCTTAATAAGGTAGTTTGACTTGTTACAATATTATTGACGCTTATCCAAATAAAAGAAACTGTTGGCCTGTTTCATGAACTATATACACATCCCCTGAATGTCAAACAGTATAAAGATCTTGGTAAAATTCTGACTAACATTTCTCCAGCGAAAATAGACTCTTGAACGAGCGCCATCACAAGTTTATACTATTATCTCTATGTTCACTGTAGCATTGAGTCATTTCTAATCAGATGCTACCAAAGCAACTTAAATACCCTCACCAACTTCCCACATGTCGCAATAATTTACCAGTGTCTGGATGTAGATGAATCCAAAGTTCATAGTAAAAGAGAATTTCATAGAAAGGCATATAGGAATGAATGGAGAAATCTGGAATGAAGAAATTGAATATGAAAGAAAAGACACTCCAAAGCTTGTTGGGGTCGACAATATAAATCCTCTATATCTATTCCATTTGGGTTAATTTCATTCAAATACTCCATTTTTTAACTTCGAAGACAAAGGTTCAATGAAATTAGGGAATATTTGAATTTGATTCTTATCCTACAAGAACATCATATAAGTGTACGAAACAGAAACTAAACCATAATCAAATTACATGGCATACAAATATTAGATGATTAGACAAAAGACAACAACATATCCAATGTATTCCCACAGGTAGAGTGTATGTAGACCTTACTCCTACCTCGTGGAAACAGAGAGATTGTTTTTGAAAGATTCTCAACTCACATAACACACAGCAGGGCAGTTTGAAAAAGACAATACAGAGATAAAATAAGGCATTACAAATAAGAGATAGCAAATAAATCAGCCAAAAGACACCAATGACATGTATTCAAGCAACAGTAGTGTATAGGTTAGACATGCCTGAATCTCTCTCAAAACATCAACACGCTTTCTGACATTGGGCGACAAATTTTCAAGCAAATTAGTGTTCTTCCCAGTAAGGTCTTGTAGTTTATTCTGCAAAACAATCAACAAAATCACTACTTACATGAAATAAAACCACCAGACAAACATGTAAGAAGGAAGAAAACAAACTCACTTTGAGAACATTAACAAGGTCTTCTCTGTCTCCAGCATTCAGAGCTACAAAACGAATTTTCAATTAGAAAAAACACAAATGAATACAACAACATACCCACCATAATCTCACAATCTAGGGAGGTTGGTTCTGTTAGAACCTCAGCTCATGCAACACATATCGACAATCAAGTATGTAAAGCAAATACAGTAATGAAGAAATCATACAAAACAAACAATAGAGGGGAGTACAGTAGCAGGCAACAAGTAATGATTAAACCAACGAAACTGAAAAACAACAGTAAAACTAAAATCAAAGAATAAGCTAGCACAAGAGTAATAATAACAGTATCCGATAAAAACTCAACTTAATAATACCTAAAACCAACAAAAGATCAAACAACTAAAAAACTAAAACCACATCAAAAGTATCTGCTTTTAAGGAACCAAATTCCACAAGATACACAAAAGTAAGTACAAGACTTGTCTTTTTGGATAAATTTTAACTCCTTGTGCATTAAGGGTCATGTAGTTTAGTAGCCTGTGAGAATTATGCAAGTATTAGTTATTAAATCTGCTAACACACATAAGATAATACACCAATTCCCTCAAAACTTAAACATGTACTAGTCATGTCGGTTTCTAAATAGCAAACCAAACATCATATTAACTTTTATACATGAATAACTTATTTCCTAACTACCTACAAAGTATGAGATGCTTGTTTACTATCTACCAAACACTTGAGGGTTGTCTAAACCTCATGAAAAACCATAACTTTTCACTAACAAAATACACATAAATGTAAGCTTATAAAGTGATTTTACAGGTAGGGTTTAACTCATAGCCCCATCAAAAATCCCCCCTTTTTTTCAAAAAACAAAGAAATTCTTACATATAACAGTAAAAAGCCACCAAAAATCTCATCTTTCGAAGAAACCCAGAAAATAAAACTTGCAAAATACATAAAATTAAACAAAATAAAGCCGTAAAATCTACTGGATATGATTTTACCCGCGCTGAGATCTGAAACGTTGAAGTTGTCCTTGGCGTTACTCATTATACCAAGCAAAAATTGGAAGATAAATAAAAAAGCTTAATAAGAAAAAAAACCCTAAAACAGAGGAAGAAGAATAAGGGAAGAGAGAGAAACAAATGGGTGTATTTAAGCTTTGTAAAGTTTCGCCCTTTTTTCACTCTCCCTCTAAAAAGAGAAAACCTAGCAGCGGCTGTATCTGACTGTCAGCAAGACCGTGTTTGTATTCAAATATAATCATGCAGGTTGTAGGTGGGGTGGGGATGATGGGGGTAGGGGGTAGGGGTCGGGGAGATATATTTTTGACAGATATCAATTTGACAGATATAATACATATACAATTCGTTTCTCTCTCTCTGCTCTCTCTGCCTCCCTCTCTCAATGTCGCTTGCTAGATATACCATTGTGTACCAAGGTAGTCTCCAAACTGAAACACATTCGTATACCATTACAAATACAATATGTTTAGCTGGATTGGAAACAATAATAAACGAAGAAAACAACGAAAGAAAAATAATTCACAACAATCAAAATGAAGTTGTTGCAGCGAATCAAATTTACAAAAGCAAGAGCCCTATCATAGAGGTAATGAGGCAGTATACACTATTAAGCGGGTTTTAATTCACTGCAATCAGGTCAAGTTCTAAAAGGTATGAAATTTATCAAAAAATATAAACGGTAGGCTGATTTTATCAATAATCTAACATGTTCTTTTACAGTTACAATTTGAAGTGTCCAACAAACAACTACACATGATTGTTTAAATCGTCGTGTTTGAGAAATTCCAAATAATTCAAAGTAAGAAAATTTTGCGATACACATGTATGTCCAATGAAAGGTAGGTTGATTTTGAAACGTCAATGTAACAATGGTGTTCTTGGTGCAATGTTGTTAGATAAGTGCAATGATCCAAAAAGCAATTATGCACCAAATGATATCAAAGCAAACATGAGAAGAGAACATAGGATTGCATTGACTTATATGCAAGCTTGGAGGAGTAGCCAGACAGTATTTAATATCCTACTAGGAGACTCAACTAAGTCTTATATAAAAATACCAATATATTTATGTATGTTGGAGAAAACATATCCAGGAACAATGGTGGATTTAATAAAAACAGAAGAAGATCGATTTTTGTATACATTTATAACACTAAATGCATACATTCGAGGCTGGAAATATTGTCGGTCAATAGTGATTGTTGATGGTACACATATAAGATCAACATTCAATGGTACAATGTTGATAGCTAGCACATTAAATCTTGGAGGTGAATTTTTAAAACTTCATAAATCAAGTTTAAAATTGATATCTTGATGTGTTATTAGAAAATCCAAGTTTATTAAAAAGAGTTCTTTTTAAATCCAGGTTTAATAATATTTAACTTGTATACAAGATACAATTTTTCAATAAATACTATTCAACTAACCGCCTTTGATCATCAATAGCTATGGCACCGCTCAAATGCCAAAACTACAGCTTCAAGTTAGCTGATCACTTCAATAAAGGCATTAAAGTTCTTTTTAACAAATTCGCAATCATATTAGAACTTCAATAAGCCACTTATGAAAATCAACTTACTCTATCGAAGTAATATTTCATTAATCATAAAAACCAGGTGGATCATTCCGAAGACAAGAAAAGTGAACACACTCCGCATATTCCATATAATCTCACAAGTGAAATCGAGATCTGAAAGGGATAGAGTATAGCCAACCATACTAGTACCTTACAAAGGTAGAGAAGTTGTTTCCGATATGGCTCAAAAGCATAGGATAGTAGTCTAGAACAAAAATGTATATACCCATTTTATATCAAGGAAGCATAGTTGAAACCTAAGGAAGAAGAGAATAAAGACATCTTGCTCAACATAATAGAAATATTTTGTGCTAAATCTGTACTTGAGATTTGTGAATCTCCAACCAGTTCAATAAGAGTATAATAAGTCTCATCACTTCCAATTCCTGTCTACTACTACTACCACCCCAGGAATATAAAGACAAACTGACAAAGGCAAAGAATGTAAACCAGAAAACATATAAAATGCAATATGGCTAAAAAGATTGTTCTCGCATACTCGACGAACAAGCAAACAAAATTGCAGGATCACTTCTCTGCCATCCATCTTTTCAAGACAAAATCATGGAGCCAGCTCCGATGAACGACTATTGTTGCTTGCATTCTGGTGGCCTCTCACCAGCCTGACCCTCTGCTGCATGTGCTCTACCAATCCTCTGCGACATAAATATAAACAACTTGGTATGTCTAGTTTTATGGAAGAGAGAGCATATGAAATAACTTTCAGCGAAGAAACATGGATTCGCTGTTCATACCTTGCGAGCAGCAGATGATGACTGTAGTGACGTTTGAAACAAGGGGGAAAACGTTAGCATTCATGGCCATCTCCAAATAAAACTTTAGCCACTAAAAAAGAAAGTAAGTACCTTTTTCTTGGTACTGTTATTATCTTCATCTTCATCTTCATCCTCATCATCTTCATCCTCTTCCTCATCCTCTTCATCTTCCTCGTCTTCGTCGTCATCATCATCATCTTCTTCCAAGTCAGCAAAATCATCTTCAGCAGCTTCCCCAGTGAACCAAGAAACCGCATGTGGAAT
>JBCEWC010000339.1:0-61430 GCA_038996855.1 Solanum aculeatissimum | reverse complement strand
ATGGGTAAGTCTTGTCGAGTTTTACTTTGAAATTTTCATATGAATTTGATGAAGTAAAGTTTGAATTGTAAATTTAAGGTTTTGAATTCTGTTACCCATGCTTTGATGCATTCATTCATGTATTGCATTGGATAAGATTTTGATGAAATTCTTGTTTTGGAGAAATATTTGATATAAATTTGGATATGCCTAGGCTTGTGATCAGAATGTCTCTTTGATAAACCCTATGAGTCATTTGGGGTGCTTGTACCACTTGTTTCGGTTTGTGATTTAGTAGAATGAGCTATATCCTATTACATTGATTATGAATGATTTTGGAAACTCTTGATTCGGTTTGAAGCCTCTTGACTTTAAACATTTTATTTTTGGTAATCCATGTTCTAATGATGCATGATTTGAAAAGTGTGGTTAGTTTCGAGTTTTGAAAAGCATTGGTATGTATATATGTATTCCGTGGAATTCGACTTAGTACAGAGGGATTGGGCATTCACCTTTTCTGTCAAACCATGTGCCACCATGGAATTGCCCAAAATCGGGAGCTTTGTTTTGACACCCCTTATTTAAGGGAGCTTTGGGATCTACTTGGCAAGTAGTCCATTCCAAGTGGTAGCTCGCTTGGTCCTACTTTGAGTCGGTTGAGGTCAAATCTCCGAAATTATATTCTTGATAGGTTTGCGTTTCATGCATCATGGCATAAGTATCTTGTTATATATATATTCCTTTGGCTAAGTGCATTCTCTTCGAACCATGTGTCCCCTTGTCATATCATTGTCAAACTTTCATTTCATATGCATTGTATACCCGCATACTTAGTGCTTTATTGTGGTAATCCATACTTTTATCTACATGCTCTAATCATGTAGTTGCAGGTGACGAGTATTATCTACCTACCGACGAGCTTTGATCTTGATGTTATCTGATAGTGGTGAGCCCTTCTTCCAAGGAGAATAGCCGCCTTCCCTCTAGCTACTTAGTAGTTTACTTTTGATTATTTTGACTTTTGAGGGTGAGCCCGCTCTTGTTGTGGCTCCCGTCATTTACACTAGAGGCAAGTGTTGGACCTTTGACACTCTTGCTACATTATGTGTTGACTTGTTAGCTTTGACTATATTTCGTATGAAATGACTTAAGTTTGGGATTTGATTAAACCATTAAATATTGAGTTTGTTATTGAGGATTTCGAGCCTATTGAATTATGTGTTACGCTTCCGCATTCTTTGAGGCAATGATGAGTTTTAATGCTATGATGGTTTGATCGAAGGCCTTCGGGTTCTCCTTTGCTATGTCACATCTAGACCCGTAACCGGGTCGTGACACAGTTACTCTCCAAGTGATACCTATGGTTAATGTCCAATAGAGGCATCGTCTGATTGAGGAGGCCATCTGGGAGATAGAGCAAGACATGTGAGAGTAGTACCCCGACTTATTGAGTCCTTAGGTAAACCCTTAATTTTACTTTTTGCGGATTAGAGTTTTGGTAGTATTGGATGTTGTAATGACTCTCTAGTTCATTTCTGCTTTTCTGAGTATTTTTATTGATTAGAGCTTACCTATAGCGACCCCAAGTCATTTGTGACTTGTTGGCACTGACAGTTTTGTCACTTGGTTGCTCCTTTGAAAGATGTGCAATTTTTTGTATTACAAGCCTGCTTAAAGTTAAAAATGAGTTTAGCAATAAAGTCTGAGTAAAGTGCCTCAGAATAAATTTCTAACAATTTCATTAGCTCTAGAATGACCAAATTAGGCTAGAAGCATGTTCGGCTAGAGTATCGAGGTTTATAGTTTTAGTTTATATAAAGTTCTGTATTTTACCTTTTAGAATAGGTCAACAGTTGACTTTAGTCAACATTCTTGGTAAATGTGCCAAATGGAAATTTGATAGAGCAGTTAGCTCTAGAATGTCGAGTTTGGTCTAGAACAATCTTTCATTCGGTTCTAGAGGCTTCCGGGTGCATATTAGGCCCCTTGGTGGAAATTGAGTAATTTTAAAGAAAGGAAGTGGGACCCATATTTTATCAAAATGACCTGGTATGGGAATTTTGACTATGCGATTAGATTCGAAAAGTCGAATTTGGTGTGGTTACATAGTTTATTTGAGGAAATCAAACTCCAAATGAGCGATGGATACCCTAGAGAAGAAAATAACACTAGTTGATATTTGGTGCAGACCCAACACTTTGCGTTTGCAGAGGTAGGTCCACATTTATGGAGGGTGCACCACTTGCGCTTCACGTTTGTAGAGCGTGGGCCACGTCTTCGGAGCCTTGGGCCATTGTTCTTCGTATTTGAAGAGTTAGGGCTCACATTCACGAGGCTATAGTCAGTTGTACTTCGCGTTCACCGGGCTCTTCTACATTTCAGAGGTATGTTAGTGGCAGTAATGATATATAAATTCTAGCTTTGTAAAACAGAAATGGAAAATTTTGATTAATGATAAAATTACCAACTGAAGTCCGATTTTAGTGATTCAAAAGGCTACTCTGTGTATTTTTCTTACAGGAACATCTTGGGACTGTAAAAAACTGATTTTGGCATGTCGTTTGAGGTAAAGTTTTTCATTTTACTATTATATATTGGAATTGATTTTTGAAAACTTTGAAATATGATTTCTTATCCATTTTGAGATGGAGTTTGGTGAATTTTGGGTCTATTTTTTGTGTTTTCTTGAGGCGCACACTGTGTTAATTTCGAAATTGACTGATTGAGTTTCCTTTGGAAAGAAGATTCTTATGAACATGTTGTCTATATTGAGCTTTGCATAAGGAAATATTTCTCATTATAGGGTTTTTCTTCATTATTTTATGCATCAAATTGAGTTTGAATTTGAGGTACAGACTCAAGAAAGTTGAGGAATATTATATGGACTTTGTTTTAGGATTTTGGTGCGAGCCCATTTTTTGGCACCAGATTGATTTAAGCCCATTTTCCATGATTTTAATGTCAAAATGATAGTATTGATGTTGTGACTATATTTTTGACAACTAGATAACATTTTGAGATCATTCGAAAAGAGAAAGCAGCAACAGAGTGATTAGAGACACACACAATTGACCAACATGTAGGATACGATATTCCCTCTCTTAAACTAAGTAGAATATGTGAATTATGTTTTGGGTTGAGTAGATGGGGAGCAAGGAAAGGGGTTAAAGTCCATAAACATTGGGTATGAGTACGTTTGTTTACATTTGTGAATATCTGGTTTGTTTATTGGTGTGTTCAGGTCACACGTAACTAGTAGATTGATTTCCTATTTTATCTGCGGTGGTATGGACTGATAGTGAGAGTATTTATCTTTTTGAGGATTCCTTTAGGGACTTATATGTTGATTCTCTGTCATATATTGACTTGTTGTTGTAATTTTGATTATTTGGGATTAATAAAATTGTTATTTGACATTTTGAGCATGCACGTAACTAATGTATTTACTGTCTACTATATTTATGCTTGTTTGTTGCGATTGTTAGGCCTAAGTATAGGCTTAGGATAGTTATGCCCTAGAACCATGTTAGTCAGGTTTGGTATACAATTATACATATGTTCAGTGCGACTTGAGAGGCGTACAAACTCGTAGATCGGACTAGCAGACTAGAGTTGTAGAGTTAAGCCTCTGATGGGTTGTAATAAGCTAGGAACCTGATTACTCTTTTTGGTAGATAGCCTATTGCGCACTGTTCTTGCAGTATGCTAGTTTATGTTCAGACATAATGGGACCGATGGCATCACTTGTCACTTCGAGTAAAATCTCTTACAGCTAAAGGCCCAAGCTTTTCCCTTATATGATTACATGTCCATCAATTAGAACCATGTGTAAATAAGGATGTGTTACTCTCCATATATCCATGGTTAATGATTGCACTGTTGAAGTCTATACAGTTGTAGGCTACTGGGTTGAAGTCTCCATAGTTACAACTAAATTCGACATTGATGGAGGTCATTTTGGATTAGTCTAAGCCTACAAGACAAGCTAGACCACTAGCCACATGTAACCTTTTCCTGGGTTAAACTTTGGGTCATTGGTTTGGCTAAAGTTTGAGTTGTTCAGTTAAAGTCTGAGTTATTGCAGCTAAAGTTTGAATGGAAGTTAGGTTAAAGTACATATCAAGTTATATAGAGTAGGTTAAAGTTCCAGTTAGAGTATTTGTCAAGGTTGTGGTTATGTGTACTTAGTGGATTCATAAGCTCTATCCCACCTTAACACCTGAACCTTACTACTGTTCACCGTGGTATTGTGCATGTATGTATCTTCTGGGCTTATGAGGATCTAGTTAGCATGCAGGCATAGATGATAGGGTCCTTACACCCATATATATCACTATAAAGCCATCCAATCCTTGATTACTTTTATATTCACTAGCATACGCACTGGGTTATTATGATTGGATGCTCGTGGAGTATCTTTGATGTATCCCTGCCTTATTTACTATTCTTACTTAGTCATCCTATGATGTCTATTGTGTACTTTATCCCTAGTACTCACCCTTACTTTTTGCATTTGTATCATGATGTAGGTCCTAGCACAAGCCAACAAAATTGACTCTTTCTTTGATAGTTGCATATTCGGACACTAGTGGTGAGTATTGGACGTCCTTTGATCCTTCCAGTCTCCTTCTGTATTAGTGGTTGTCTTTTGTGACTTGAGACTTACCTTGTATATTTTTTTGTTCTATATATATATATATATATATATATGTATAATGATGTATTATGGAAAGTGTACTGTATTGTGCCTATAGTAGTTATGTACAGGTGAGTTTCAAGTCTTGGGAGGAGTGTTTTGTTGTTTTTGTGTATATATATCTAGTATTAGTTTGATATGATGTTGGCTACGTATAGATTTTTCTATTATACCCATTACTGGTTGTTCTAGGTCTTTCCTATCAGGGGTTAAGATAGGAACCATAATGATCTACAAATTTGGGTCGTGACAAGTTGATATTATAGCCCTAGGTTCGCTGGTCTCATATGTACAAAGCTACCATCTTGTTGAGTCCTACGAATAGACGTCCAAGACTTATCTTCAAGAGGCTGCTGGATATATTAGGAATCTCTTATTAGTTGTATCACTTTGTGCAGTCATTTTTTTGGTCTTCTAGAATCTCATTTGGCTCAATCTTTTGTAGTTAAGGCTAATAAAGGTCGACTTTTCGACGGAGATGGGGATGCAACACTAGCTTTGGACCGGAACCCTTCCTTCGAGCATATAGAAGAGCATCCGAAGGCCCCTATTCCCCCACACCCGTAGGGACCCATAGCAGTACAACCCCCAGCCACCCCAATTATGACAACTCTAGTTCAAGCGGCCATTACAAAGTTACCTGCAACCCTATAGGGTGCACAACCAGTACCAGTCCCAGAGCCAACTCCAGTGCCACCAGTGTAGCTCATAAATGCTATAGCTCCCGCTATAGTCGATCACGCAGCCTCTACCGCTCAACCAGACATTACAAAGAGAGTCGGACCTTATGAGGATCAGCGAGCTTTCAGTTACTTTATCAGATTGGGGCCTCTGATATTCTTAGGTACAATAAGGAAGGATGCTCTTAAGTTCCTGTCGACCTATCGGGAGTGGCTACAAACCTTGAAATTGTTGTAGACCAATGGTGAAAATTTTACCACTTATTAGTTGATGGACTTCCAGATAGTGGTGGTGTGCATATTTAGGTACTAGACCAACGAGATCCATACCCGTCTCATAGACCAAGTTTTCTAATGCCTTCTTAGTAAGATTTATCCCTCGGAGTCTTAGAGATAGGCTCCGTGACTAGTTTTCCATACTTGAGCAGAGGTTGATGACTGTATTTGAGTTTGAGGCTAGATTCCATGAGCTCTCTAAGTATGCTACAACCATATTACCTACAGAGGAGGAGCGAATCAAATGTTTTGTCAGAGGTTTGCGGACTTAGTTGCGAATAAAGACACAATTGTTGGTCACAACAAGTTGATCCTTTCTAGATAATATTAATAACACCTAAATCATTGAGCGGTTACGTCGTGAGGCCCAAGGGGAAAATAACAAGGGACCTTTCCATGAGTGCAATTACAATGGAGGATGGTTCAGATTTAGGAGACAATATGGCAAGCCCCGATCGAGGTTGTAGTTGGGTCAGTCTAGTCAATTTATCTGGGTATCACTGTAGGCTTCTGAGAGAAGTAGTCAGTCCTAGGATGCTTCTAGATAAAATGGTCCTTCTTAAACTAGCAAGAGGAGATCGATGGACAGGGACACAGTGGCTCTAGAGTAGACTTGGTCTTCCCAGGCAGCTGGCAAAACATCCAAAGCATCTGATACATATTTAACTAGTCGTAGTATTTGACGCAGGGATAATCGAGCTTTATCAAGATGTTATGAGTTTGGGGAATTAGATAATTAGTCTCAATAGTATCCTGTGTGGAAGATAAATACTTGGCTTCTCAGGCAGGTCCTCTAGTCTCTCCACCATCAGTTAGAGGCTAAGGTTAAGATTAGGGCTATAGGGGTGACCAGCCTGACCCCAAAGACAATTAGCGTGGTTCCTGGGACAGAAGTCCAGATAGTAAAGGTTATCCTAAAAAGGGTCACCAACACTAGTTCTTTGCAGCACCAGCTCGATAAGAGGCTGATGCATCTAACGATGTTATGACAAGTATGATCATCTTATGTCAGTAGCAAGCATCAAATTTATTTGTCCCCAAGTCTACTTATTCATATATATCTATCTAATTTGCTTCCCGATTAAGGATGAATTACGGTCCTCTATCAATATCACTTTGTGTCTTAACTCTGGTAGGAGAGTTTGTAGTCGTGGATCGAGTGTACAGGTCATGCATTGTTTCTATACAGGGGCAGGACACCCAGGTTGATCTATTATTGCTTGATATGCTAGATTTCGATATTATCATTGATATGTACTGGTTAGCACCTTATCACATAGTTCTAGATTATTATGCAAAGATTATGATTTTAGTTATCTGTAGTAGTGTTATAGGGATTTCTTATTCATGCACCGGGTAGGTTTTATCACTTATGTTCAAGACCAAAGGTTGATTTCTACTATTTGTTTAGCATATTTGGTCCACTCTTATGGTGTTTCAACTGAGGCCTCTTCTATTGATTTTGTTATAGCAGTTAGGTCAGTTCCTAAATGTATTTCCTGCTAATTTACTAGAGTTTCCACGTGAGCATGACATTGACTTTGCCATTAATTTTGAGCCGAGCACTAATCCGATCTCTATTCCTCCATATCAGATGGCCCTTGTCGGGCTTAAGGAGGTCTGTATACTGTTACAGGGTCTACTAGATCATGATTTATTCGACCGAGCGTGTCTCCGTGGGGTGATCCGTTATGTTTGTTAAAAAGAAGGACATGACTCTATGTATTTGTATTGACTACATGCAACTGAATAAGGTGACAGTGAAGAACCATTAACCTTTGTCGTGCATTGATGATTTGTTTGACCAATTAAAGGTAGTTGTAGTGTTTTCTAAGATTGATTTAAGGTTGGGCTACCATCAGTTGAGGATGTGGTCGGTAGATATTCCTAAGACTGTCTTCCGGATGCATTATGGTCGTTATAATTTCCTGGTTATGTCGTTGGGATCAGCTAATACTCTAGTAGCCTTCATGGATATGATGACATGTCTATTCAGGTTGTATCTAGAGGTCATAGTCTTCATCAATGATACCTTGGTATATTTCAGAGTCATGAGCAACATGCCTAGCACTTAAGGATTGTACTCCAAACACTAATATTGACATGATATCTAGTTCCCATCTTGTCATGGCCTATAAAAGGATCAACTCTTAGACTAAAGTCCGGTAGTCCTATCAACAAGGATATATGCATCTCAATTCACACTAAATATAAGTATAGTAGTCTACAAATCCAAACCAGTGTAGGTCTAGGGCATCCCTAGCCTAAGCCTAGACTAAGGCCAACAATTAATAGGTAAACATACCTATGGTAGACAATCAATATATACAAGTGACAGGTACCCTTAACATGTCAACAAATACTCTATAAGTCCCAAATAATCGCGAGTACCAAAGTAGTCAATATATCAATCACAAATATCCTCAATGTGATACAAAACTATCCAAATAGTCAAGTAATCAGCTAGTACAATTAGTTCTAATGTACATGGCCTCCAACCACCCTCTTCTCAATATTCATACTACCCAAACAATATTACACACTCAACTCAATCTAAAAGAAGGGAGACCATAGCTTACCTGAACTCTGACCCTATACCTCAAATTTAGCCCCAATCCGATGCTCAAAAAAATCCAAACAATCCCAATAAGTAGAAACATTTCTTTTCGGAAATAATACAGTAATGTAGCTAGTTATACAACATTTGTACCTCAAACATGGCTCTACCAAAAAAATTCTAATAATACCACTCCATGTGCCTCGAGAGAACACACATAACAAACCCAAAATTCACTAAATTCCTACCTAAAATGGTCAAGTAATCAATTTCCAAAGTTTTTGATAAATAACCTCAACATACAACAACAAAAATAGCAAACTTACCTCGAATTACATTCCAAATGCAATTTTTGACACTTCTACGACATTCTCCTCAAAGCGTTATGCAAGATAGACATTTGAATCACTTGATTTGACCTTCAAATGATCAATTTATTACAAATTGAAAATTCCCTCTTTCCTTCGTCAAATTAGGAAATATGTATATATACACCGCCTCACATTGCACTCCGGGAACATAGGAGGGACCTCCGAGAATGCAGAGTGTATTGTCCTTTGGCCTCTGCAAATCTTGTGCCTCCTAAATGAATGTGAACTGTATGGTACATTAGCCTCTGCAAATGCAATGGTATCTCTGCGACTACAGAGTGTTGAGTTCCTGCACTCGCTATTTATTGGATATATGATAAGGTTGTGTGATTTGCTTGGGATCTAGTAATGGTTTGTATTAGAGCACAGAGTTTAAGAGTCTAGGGTACCCTTCTAGGGCATTTTTATACCCTTCTAGAGCATGAAAAACTTTGTATTAGAGCACAAAGTTCAAGAGTCCTAGAGTGTCTATGAAGTCGTGTTTAGTAAAGTCTTGCTTATGGAGTGTTATGCACCATACTTATAATCAGGAGGCTGCGTGCCATTAAGAATTATTTAATTTCTTTGTACTCTAAGTTCATGTGATAGAGTTTAACTCTATTAAAATACCTATCTAATTTGTGCATTATGCATTTACAGATCATACCTCCTAAGCGTACTACCACTCAAAGGGATGCTTGAGCTTCAAACATCAATAATTCGCTACTAGAGCTGCCTCATCAGATAAGAACAACGGGATAGGGATGATCAAGGATTCATACTAGAATTCCCTCATAGAACACCTTATCACTTACCCCAGTATTCTTAATAGGAACCACCAACGAAGGATCTCCCAAACATTTCTTCAACATCAAAATATGAAATATGGGATAAGTAGAGGTTAACTCTAAAGGTAACTCCAACTCAGTTGCTATATTCCCAAATCATATTATAATATGATAAGGACCAATATGACAGGGAAAATTTTTACCCTTCTTACATAATCTCATAATTCTCTTCATGGGTGAAACCTTCAAATACACCCAATCATTCACCTTTCCCTTTGTTTGACATCGGTGTAGGACTTCTAATGGTTTTGTGCAGTTCTCAACTTTCTTGGATGAATTTTAACTTTTCCATAGCTTGATAAACTAGGTTAAGTCTAGCTAACTTGGATTTACTAACTGTGAACCACACAATTGGTTATCTACACCTTCTCCCATACAAGGCATAATAAGGGGTTATCTAAATACTCGAATGACAACTATTATTGCATGTAAACTCAATAAAAGGCAAATCATCATCCCAGTTACCTTTGAAGTCAATTGAGCATACTCTTAACATATCCTCCAAATTCTATATTGTGCACTCTTCTTGGCCATTTTTCTGAGTTGAAAAGCAATGATAAGATTCACCTTTGAATCCCATCCTTTCTGAAACAGTGAATTGGGCTCCTTTGACTAAGATGATAAATAAAGGAACTACATGAAGTATGACAATCTCTTGAATATATAGTTTAGCATAATACTTTGCGGTTTCATTCATCTTGACGACTAAGAAATAGGTTGATCTGATCATTCTATCCACAATCACCCAAATTAAATAGTGTTGCTTGTGAGAATGTGGAAGATCGGTGATAAAGTCAAAGTTGATCATCTAACACTTCCATTATTGGATTTTTATATTTTGAGCTACGCCACATGTCCTTTGATGCTCAATTTTGAATTTTAGGTAATTTGGACACTTGAAGACGTAGTCTATGATATCCCTCTTCATACCACTCCACCAATACATCTCCCTCAAATATTGGTACATCTTCGTAGAAGCTGGATGAATAGAGTATTTTGAGTTATGGGCCTTTGCCATGATCCTATCTATGAGACCATTAACTCTTGAACACACAATCTACTTTGATACCTCAACACACTCTCTCACCCTTTTGCGATAAGCATAAATTTTTTGCTTATGTACATCCTCCTTTAGTTGAAGTAGGATAAGCTCTTGATCTTTCTTCTCTTTCACATCTACTAAAAGAGATTATTTTGACCCATTTTTCATAACAACAACACCATCCTTAGAATCAGCAAGTTGGACTCTCAATCGTGAAAGTATCTCCACATCTCTAGCCAATTCTCTCTCCTATTCTACAAGGTGTGCGGTACTACCCATGGACTTTATGTTAAGTTTGTCTACAATAACATTAGCCCTGTCTAGATGGTAATGAATGCTCATGTCATAATATTTGAGCAACTCAAGCCACCTTCTTTGTCTCAAATTCAACACTTTTCTAACTAAACATATATATAGACTCACGTGGTCAGTGATCATATCTATATGTACCCCATATAAATAGTGAAACACTGATTTGGGAGTAGTATTAGCACTAATTTTAAGAATATAACACACTCAAATCGCATAAACTATGCTGCCAGTATAGAATGAGAAAGAGGCCACACATATAAAGTCTCTATAGAGGTTTTTATTGGATCCATGAGTTGAGTTTTTCATCCCTTACCCTGCAAGGTACTTGATGGTTGTGGTAATGATAGTAGTTCATTGTATCATCACTTACTCATAGGTGGTGGTTGTCAGTTATAGAAACTCCTTAAGAGTAAATGTACATTATTTTATTGAGTTGTACATCTATGTTGAGAATTGATAAACTATTTGATTAAAACATTGTTATTACTGTTTAAAAACATTTATATCGTATTGATGTTGAGATGAGAAAATTCTTTCTTTGAGTACCTTGATGCCTGTTATTTAGATTCAGTCATATTACATACCACACATTTCATGTACTGATGTCATTTGATGCTATATCTTTTCATGAAGCAGATTCATATGTTAGAGATCCTTAACAAATGATTCATTCAAGGTCTGAGCATTCTACAAATTTTGGTGAGTCCTCCTACCACTTAGAGGATTGTATTTTAATTTAGTTATTGTCCTTCTTCCATAGTTGAGGCAGCCCAGGGATTTTCTTGGAACCTTCATAGTTAGTAGAGGCTTCATATAAAATTCAATTGATGTACTGGGAGTTTATTTGAAAACCATATTTATTGTTATAGAGTAAATCTTTTAAGTTACTTGTTTATTTATTTTCATATCCCTAAGACCATATAAGTATATCTCTTTGATCCTTTAAGCTTTTGGTAATTAAATATGTGATTAAATCAAGTGGTTCACTTTGGAGCCAGTAATGGTTTTCAAGTGCCAACCACGTCTAGAGTACCCTTCTGGGGTGTGAAACTCATGCTCCCTAAAAATACTATCTTCCCTTTTGCACCTATCACATGATTTTTCATAGTCTTAGGGATCTTGGTGAACCGTAGGCTAACAATAACCATATTACAAAATCTATGGGCCATCCTAATACAACTATGATGCCCTCCCACTAATGAAGAATGTCATTCCTTGATTATGCTCATCATCTCTTCCTCGAGAATACAATAACAAATAATACCATCAAAACTGATATGAAATAAGTAAGTCCAATCCCAAAAGAACTTCCACACATCAAGTATGAACTTATGGCATTACTGGGAATTTATACTAGAAGGTACCACATCACTAACTAAATAATTAGTAAAGTTTTCAAACCAAGGGATCCAATCATGTGATGTATTCAATACTCGCTTGCATGGAAATGTGTCATAAATCTCTACACCATCTTCAAGTTTAGACTTTGCTTCATCCTCTAATCTAGAAAAATGGTTTGCAACTTGATTCTCTGTCCCTTTGTAATCTCTCCCTTCAAGTTCAAACTTTTGCAAAAGCAACACCTATGAAATTAGTCTTCGCTTAGCATATTTCTTGTTTATGAGATATCATAGTGTTGCATAATAAATATGGATAATAAATTTGTTACCAAGCAAATAAGGCATGAATTCTTCAATAGCAAAGACCATTGTAAGTGATTTCCTTTTGATCACTATATAGTTTTTCTTGGGATACATTTAGTGATTTTCTGGCATAGTAGATAGGATGTAGGATCTTCTGTCATGACTGACTTTACAGGTTATGATGGCGTTGATCATGCCCAAATTACACCTCCCAATTAAGATATAAGCGGTCTTTGTTTAAAATAGAGAACCTAACAGTGGTTAGAGTCGATCCTATGAGGAATATGGTCTAGACTTGGAGTAATTAAAGTAATTTTGAAGAATCAATCTACTTATTCCTGAAGGAGGATGGGGGTGGGGGTTGGTGTAAAAAACAATTATTAAAACTTATACTAAGAACAATTAGAATGCAAGTATTATTGATTCAATGAGAGAAGTAACTAAAGTATTGTCCTAAAGTAATACAACCTAATAATTATAACATTTTCTAGTGTGTAGCATGTAGAACTGGTAAGTTATGTTCACCTAATTCCTTGGACCGTCAACTAGGAAACTTTTACCACACAACTTGGGCCATTTATGGGTGTCGCATCATTAACCCTTACCTTTGTCCCAGTACAACCATCATTTGGGTAGTTTAGGTTGATTAGATGAGAGTACTCACATCGAATCCTGTTATTTATCCTTAGCCCATTGATTACCCCTTAGGCCAACAAGTAAGAATAAGGTGAGTTCTAATGTTTCAAACCGTTAAAAAGTAATCAAAATAAAGAGTAATACATGCATGCACACTTTCCTAGGATTACAATTATTTGGTTTTTTACTTTGTTAGTTGTTCATGGTTCCTACAACCCTAGTTTTGGATTTAGCTACTCATGCTCGTTGTAGATGAAAAATAATGTTTGGTGTTTGCATAATTAAATACTTACAACGAAGAATTGAAGAACATAAAATCTGAAATCTGCATGTAAATCACAATATCAAGGTCTGAATATAATCACAAATTGTATCAATGTCATGACCCAAGTCTAGGGTATAGACGTGACACGACGAATGAGGAACCCAAAGGGGGACCCCAAATAAGTCTCTTGAGCATACATGGCACAACCTTGGTTGCGGAAGCATAATTAAGCAACAAAAACATAATTTTTAAGGGAAGCGAGATTTTGGACTCAAGCTATGGGGATGATTTAGGAAAGAGGATTAGCATAAACACATACCAAATAATGTCTAAGGGGAGGGTAAGAATGACTCACGCTATGGGGGCAATAGGCACTTAGGACTTCCATCTCATCAATACAACAAGCATTAACACATAGAAGGGAATAAGGGACTAAGGGAAGTCTTTGATAATACATAGACATAATAAAAGTAGAACTCATAACATACATATTCATATCCAACAATGCCTCTAACATAAGTGGAATAGGGGCTAAGACATCTCCCGGGCTCACCCTCAAAAGACAAATATTCATAAATAGACAAGTCTTAAATTAGTGAGAAAGTAAGTGGATATTGTCCTTGAATATGGAGGACTCACCAATAGAAAATCTTCAACCGAACCGCTTAGCCACGTAGAGGAGGAGGATGAATAGGAGCTCTAGTCCCTACATGGTTAGATTATGTAGGAAAAAAGTATGTCTTAGTACATGAGTATGCGGGGTGCAATGCAATAAGAATTATATTCCATAATTAAATAATATTTATAAACATAATCAACAAATATAGGCTTAATATGGCATGGATGATAAATTCTTAGACAAATATGCGTGAAGAACCATCGAGTTACATGACATAACATACATAGTGGGAGGGGACCATAACCGACATGTAAGACCAAGCGAGATACTATATGGAATCCCGATGTTTACTCCACAGTAGAAAAGCAGTGTTCTACTTTGCTAAGGTAAACAAAACACTGACCTTACGACATAGCCTCTTTGGAAAGTGTGAACATATGTCCCTACCTTACGGAATGGCCTTTTTGGTAGGTTTCACACGGTATCCTTACCTTACGTCATTGCCTTTTTGGTAGGTTCAACAATATCCTTGCCTTACGGCATAGCCTTTTCGGTAGGTGCAAGTCCATATAGGGAATCAATATCACAACCTATTGTGGCACATAGTTAGGGACAAGGGCTACAAACCAAAGTCCTCTCGGTGCTAGGTCAACAATCCCATAGAATAGTTAGTTCATAACTTAATTATATCTTACATAATTCATGACATTGGTAGCATCTTAGGAGTAGCTCATCATACATCATATCATGACATCAAGGAATAAGGCTTCATAATATTCATATTATTCATGACATACTCATGATCTCATATCATACTTGTTAGCTCCTTCATTATTCATAACATGCATAATTTATGTATCTTGCCATAAGGCTTCCATCACATAAGAAACATGACTCATAACTTGTCAAATTATGATGCGTATATGTACATAATTTTAAAACCATGCAATTTAAGAGTAAATGACATGAGAGGAGTAAAATAGAATCACTCAAGTATTATTCAAAATAACCCAGCAAAGGAATAATAAGACTTGGCTAGTGTATCATCAAACCCTCATTTAAAATCATAGATTTCACATGGCATAGCATTTCATAATGGTATACAATGATAAAACATCATAAAATACTTCATAATACCATTATATAAAAAGAGTTTATTAAATTTCCATCAGTGTTCATAGCTTGAAAATAGAATAAGGAGAAGAATGGTAGAGATTTATGGAGGAGAGAACTCTAAAAATCAAAACTCACATACTTTGGTGTGATTTAATGGAAGAAATCCGACTTTGGATGTGGAGAAATTTAAAACCTAGCTTGGCCTCTTCTCTTGAAAAACTTGGGAGTGTTTTCAGGTATTTACCTTAGGATATTTGATTATGAGTTGGAGTGGAGTAGTTTAGGATTGTTTTAAGGCTGAAAAGGGGTTATTTGGGGGGTTAAAATGGCGTGGTATAGGAATATAGTATTAGGAAAGGTCGAATTTTCCCCTTATAAAAACCTACCGGATAGTACCACGAGACCCTCATTATGGGTCGTAGTCCATTCCTTGGGTTATGGAAGGTGGTCTCATTTGGTATCATTTTGAATCCTCAGAGATTTTCTCTGAATCTCATCCCACGATAGGACTTATGGCTGGTCAATCAAAGTATGGGTCATCTATTATCTCGTATACCCAACTTCAGTAACAATAACCTCACCAAGTTTGGCCATCATTCCACGAATACATGTTATGGATCGTGGAACCACCTACGACTCGTAGTCCCCTTCGTGATCCTACTTACACTTAGAAAATTTTTTGGATTCTATTTCTTTGGCACTTTTACACCTTCCTACAAATTGGACCTTACAATCAACTCAAAAGCACTAGGGACTACTCAAAAAAGAGTAACAACACGTTCTCTAATAGTCTACACGCCCAAAAATAACTAAAAACCTATTTATAACCCTAATAAACTAAATCCTAAACTAATTAGGAAAGCTAGATTCGGGACCATCCACGAACCAATATACAGGTAAGTCAATCGACAATTCCTGGATGAAGATTCGTAGACTGCTTCTTTGAATACTGAACTCCATGTATGAGACTTCAACTATGGCCCATAGTTTGGACTATAGGTCGTGAACCTCTTCATCCTGTTAACTTTCAGAAACTCTTGACTTCTTTTTCACGAACAAGTCTACAGGTCGTGGATTGAACCACGACCTATCCTATTAATCATCATTCCTATTTTAAAAAATTTGTCCAACTCAAGATCAGGACCACAAACCTCCTCTTATGGATCAAACCACGACCCATAAGTGGTCTCGTACTTTACCTAAAAGATGCTAAAATTTATAGTCTCCTCAAATACCTCTAGAATCCTATAATCCTATGAAATAACATAAAAACACATAAAATCTACTAATATCACTTAGAGAACACACAAAATTCTATGTTTAAAGCATTAAAAGTATCGTATTTTGGTAGCACATCAACACCCTCAACTTAAAATTGTTACTTGTCCTCAAGCAATGGACTCAATCTAACATAAGCGGTACAACAAACATACATACATCAATCACATGTCATACAGTGCATATACAAGAAATTTATCAAGTAAACTCACATGAATCAACACATGACAGAGTAACTTTGACATACAAGGCAATGTATGAAAGCAACAATCACTGAATTAGTTCACAATTAATAATGTAATTCAAGTGCCCTCAATAAAAGAAGTCCCTTATTTCACATAACTTGATGTATTTCTTATTCAAATCCAGGGAGTAAATGAATACACTCACCCTCCCAATTGATATTCAAATACTGTGTACAATACCATAGGCTTGCCCCTACATTCTCAACTATAACACTCTACCAGTTAAACTAGGATCACTATAGGACTTTCTTAGTTTGTAACGTAGGCTCAGGGCACTTGGTATGATGTATTTTGAACATAGTGACTAATTTCTCTCCTTGACACTGCGCTATTTTGCACTTCACTTACCAAAATTGATATTTTGACAACTCATTGTTCTCCTTTACCTATTTCAAATATTTTTGGGTGCATTCATCTATGTTTCAAGCTCACTGCCTTCATTTTTTCTCAATTCTTTTTTATGTTCAACTCTGTTTTTGGAATATATTTAATTTTCTCACACCCATCTCATATTTTCCCTTTTTCATCGTACTACTTTAATTCCTATCCCGAATTACTGCAATTTCATTACAGTAGTCATCCTCAATTTAGGTCTTTGGCCTAATTTGAGGTACACAATATCCAACCTATGAACTAGGCTCACTTTTGGTAGCCACCCTAAACTTAGGCTTTTAGCTTGAGTTAAAGTGCATAGTATTCAAGGAAGGACTAGGGCCAAATTCAAGATTTACACAAACAAAAAGCATTGGTGACTTAGTATTTACAAAGAAAAGGTACATGTATGGCTCAAACATTAGGATCAAGGGATACACATTGTATTTGGTTGGTCTTTTAGGCTAAATGGGCTATTCTGAACAATGGACTATTATCCTTTCCTAACCAACTAACCTACAGTCTTAGCCGGACTAAAAGGGCAAGTTCTGGATTGACACACATCATCAAAATTATGCAATACATCTCACAAACACTTGTCATTGAGTACACTATCACTGTAGATATTCAAATCATGTTTTTTTTACCATAATTTAGCCCTATCCTTCAAAATAGACAATGTCCTATACAGACCCAACATAGTTACTATCAAAATTATCTACTAATATATCATCCAAAAGCAATTTCAAAAATAGAGGGGTATCATTTTTTAAGGTAAACCAACATTTTCCACAGATGTCAGTACAATATTCTACTAATACTACCTATATATCCTAAACGTGCCAGTTCAACAGAAAATAAATTTCCTTGGAGAAAGAACATAGGCAAGAACACCCCACAGACCAAAACGTAGGAGTAGATATAAGCCTTTGTTACTCAGACTTCATCGAGGCCTATAACTACCCACACCCCCATCAAAGAATCGTTGCATTGTCCTCAATGCATCAATATAATACCATAAACTAATGTAGGGGTCAAAAAGAACATACCTGGGTCCCTAAGTGCTAGTGTTAGTCTAGAAATCACCAACCTAAACCTCCTAGGTGGTCTCCTCTATCGCAGTGGCTTGTACTATTGGTCCAACACCCAATGCTAACTCATACTCACGAGTGTGTTGTATCTTCTCATCCACAATAAAGGCCTATTTGGAGGCCTCAAACTACTATCGCTCAATCCTCTAAGCGTATTATAGAGAAGCCTATGGATCATCCTCTCTCATACGTCGCCTCTTCTCAAAGGTGGGAACTGTGAGCTCTTCTGCAAATAATTTTAGCACTAATGGAGGAATAGTAGGCATAGGAAACGTCAATGGTGTTGTTGATGCTACTCTATCCCTGCGCAGAGCTGTTGCATCTCCGTCACGGTGTCAGACAAGTTGGGTACCTAAGTCAAACTGAGATGATCTTCCATACGCCTCCCAAATGCATCAACACAACTATGTAGGACTGATATTCTCTAATCAAGTGTGGTTATGTAGTACTCCTTCATGCGCTCCTCTGACTCAAAAATGGACTTACGAACCCAAGGCATGATCTGTTGTAGTAACTGAGTCAATTGGGACTCAATATGAGCTTGGCACTGTACTAGGGCCTAAATAAACTCCATGGATATGAAGACCAAACCCGTGGTCTTAGGACGTATCAGCACATCCTCTTATACAATAAAGGAAGTAGAAGTGGTCCCCATCTCTATTTCAATATTTTTTTATGGGGCTCTCTCAAACTTAGCAACAACAGTAGTAGTAGTAGCAGTCTCGGGATGCGGTGGCTCGATGAACATCTTGGGCAACCTAACTATGAAATATGTTGCTCGTGTCAGTGCAATGGGATTCTTATTAGACTTTATCAAGACAACATCTTGGGTCCTCTGAACATCTATCACGAGGTCGATATTAGGGATAATCTTTGTGTCCACATCTATACATAATTTGTGATCCAATAAGGGGAGGGAAATGGATGTCAATCTCCTCAGCGTTCGCTCATGAATCTTATTTACTATGCAGTGAGCAAAATTAATCTCTTAACCATCTATGATTATAGCTACTAGTACGGTGCAATTTGGAATGAGTGTATTATCCACCTGAGTCGACATGATGCCCGTGCAGACCATGGTCCACCAAAATATAGCTACAAAGTTAAGTGAGGCCTTTATAATAGGCGTGGGGCCAGACACCCAATCGGCATCCGTTCCTTGTTCATCAAGTAGCCATCAATATATCTCAGTAAGGTGGACTTTTAGGCTGGGTATCTAGTCACCGCATAGTCCCATTCCTTCCCCAATCTATAATCGAGCTCTGTTGTGGAAATGGGGGCCTGGTAGTAAGGACTGAATAGGAATATTTGGATAGTAGTCTCTGATACATCAACAGAAACACCATGAACTAATGTATGGGAAAATAGAGGTTAAGCTATGGGCTTAGCCTTCTTTGGAGTGGCCTCGAGGATTGTAGCAGAATAAGAAGTATAGAACTCATGGACCAGCACTAGGGAATACTTCCCCAATAATGTTGCTAGCCACTCTAACCTATATTGGGAATGTGTATCTCAGAGAGTCAGTACACCATCGAATCTTGATGTTAGTATCTAAGGTTCCTCAAATATAGTCTGGGTATGCCTGCCTCTTTATTCCTAGTGGAAGTCTACAAAATAAATAGTGGCTAACGTCCTTGACGCACCAACGTCTTTGCTGATCGGATACATGAAAAGGTATAGAGATAGACTTGACCAAACCCTAAGACTCTAATCCAGACTTCTCCTCTAAGACTATACCATCGCAATCAGAGGATCCAGACCGAGACCCCTCTCTGGAGATAGTCATCTAAACAAAATCGCTCCGCCTAGAGCCTCCCTCCTCAGACTAAAGAAGTTGTGTTGTAGTAGTTGGGACCTAGGTTGGTACTATTTGTTAAGATACCGCTCATGTGACTTGTGTCTCTACGCCCTCATATGGACGGACATCGAGCTCCTCTACTGAGCCATTGATCTCTGACTTTGTCGGCTCATCACGAAGTCTATCTCATAAAGCATGTATATCTGCACGCTTTAGTCTGGGACCCATAGTATCTACAAACAAGATCATATAACCATATATGAGTCCAAAGAAGTGCAAAACATAAAGCAAAAATTTACAAAAATTAAAACATAGAAGGAAGCATGAAGGCCCATCTATGGGTGATAGAAGGCCTTTGTGGAAATAGGGTAATATTATTTTAGCTTACTGGAAATGTAACTACAAACCTAGTTATGACCCATTGATTAAACCACGGGTCGTAGATTGGGTTGTGGTTGCATACCTAAAAAACAAAATTTAGCAGGATAAAAAAACTGTGAGTACTCTTTACGACCTGTAGTTGAAACTACTACCCGTAAATATGTTCGTCCTATTAAACCTAAGATTTTCAAGTTTCTATAACCCATTCACGAGGGGAAATTACAGTCCGTGGTTTAAACCACAAGCCATAAAAGACCCTCGTGGTCATGGGAATGCAGCTTTGAAAACTTCAAATCCAAACCCATTTTCAAAACATGTATAAAAATACTAAATTCCAGCTAATGGCCCAGGCAAAAAAGAATTAAACAATAATTTAGCATTTAGTCTAGTCCAAATTAACAGGGTCTAACAAAATTCAGTCCAATTAAAGTCTAATAACATGTCAAACATAGTCCACATAATTCAACAAATACCCAACAATATTTATTAGCCCATAACAAATCCTAATTAAAACATTATCCAACCCAAAATGCATTAGTCCAGTCCAAATATTTAGGCATCCCTACAGTGACTAATCAACACAAGACACCTCATCAACACAGTAAATGGTGTATAAAGTTTAACTCATTTTTACATTACTCAACCCCATACTAGTACTACACTGCTACTTTATAACTCATATCATTTTCTCAAGATATTACATGAAGACATGAAAAATTCAACATGGATTTGCATGAACATAGTGAATTCCACATGCTATCAATCATATAGACATGAATATCGATATCCAATATAATATTCACGCCAAGTATTCAATTTCACAGTAAAGTACACTATTCTCATTTATTGTCAGGTGTCCAACTAATTAGGGCACGAAAACTAAGATTTCACACTCCAGTATATTCATTAGCCAAAAACCTGAAATTAAAAATGAAATTATAATGAAGAAAACATATCAAAATATTGACTCAGAGTCCAGCGATTGCAAAACCAATGAAAACCCATGTGGGGAAAAGCCCTAGAGTTACCAAAATCTTGCCAAACACAGTAGGGGTAGTCAAAATTTGGCCAAAAAACACAGAGATGGTGATCGGAGGGAGTCAGAGACAAGGAAGAAGAGGTATGGTTTTTGGTAATTTTAATGTTTTTGAGAAATAAAGGGGTAATTGCAATTTACCCCCTTTTTAATCCTTTTACTGTGTTGGGTTAAAGGGTAATGTCAGTCCATAAAACCTCAATTACGGGTCGTGGATGGTTTTACAGCCAGTGAACTTTGTTTCGTGGATTGGTGATGCCACTTTTGAAGATCTGAAATTCACGAATGCTACCACGGGCTATGGAATGTTCTCGACCCAAAGGTAGTGTTTGTAGATTCCTCCAACACTTGGTAAATTTCTAGAAAACTTACCTGGGATCCTCGAACCCTATTCACGACCCATAGATCTTTCTACAGACTATAAATTTGGTTCATGGAATTGAAGTTCCATATTCCTGCTTTCTAGAACTGGGTCTACGGATAGAGTTACGAGTTGTGGTACGAATCATGACCCATACTCTAATTCATAGACCCATCATTTCTTACTTTTGGGACTTGTTTGCTGCCATCATTTTGTGCATGCATATACTCATCAAAATAAATTATTACATTATAACTTTCTTATATGTTAGTCTAAAAATACAACAAAAACAGAAACTTTAAACTACCTAAGAGTCCAAAATTAAAATGAAAAACAAATACATGAAAACTACAACTAGTATCTTGGTTGCCTTCCAAGTAGAGTCTGATTTATTATCGTGGCTACGATATTGACTTTATCCGCATTGCAAAAGTATGGTTTAATTCTCTATCCACTAACTTTGAACGTTGTGCCATCACAGTATTCTAACTCGATAGCCACGTGGTTGAAGACATGTAAAACTTTGTAGGGACCCAACCACATGGACTTGAGTTTTCTAGGAAACAACCTTATTCTTGAATTATACAATAGAATCAAGTCTCTGGGTGCAGACATACGGTGCTCAATGTGACAATCATGATACAGCTTCATCCTTTGTTTGTACAATGTTGAGCTCTCATATACACTCAACCAAAACTCGTCGAGTTCATTGAGCTGGCTTAGTCTTGAAGTAGCAGCATCATTCTAATCTATATTTAGCTTCTTGAGCGCCCACATCTCCTTGTCCTCAAGATCTATAGGTAAGTGACAAGCTTTACAAAAAAACAAGTTTGTAAGGAGATATACTTATAGGAATTTGAATGCAATATGGTATGCCCATAAAACATCTTCTAGCCTTCACGACCAATCTGTCTGATTTGCATTCACCATCTTAGATAGAATCTACTTAATCTCCCTATTATATACCTCAACTTGCCCACTCATTTGTAGATGGTACGCCATTGCCACACTATGTTTCACTTTATATTTTTCTAGTAGATCCTTAAACAACCTATTACAAAAATGGGAACCTCCATCGCTTATAATCGCCCAATGAATGCCAAATCATGAGAAGATGCTCCTCTTGAGGAATATTGTGACACTCTTACCTTCATTTTTAGGAAGCATAACTGTCTCCACCTACTTGAAAACATAGTCCACACCTACCAAGATATACTTATTTCCATATGATCTGATAAACGGTCCCATAAAGTCTATAACCCACTCATCAAATAACTTAATTAGCATAATGGGGTTAAGTGGGAGTTCTTGCCTTCAAGAAACTCCACCTTCTTTTAGGCACTTGTCACAAGCTTTAGCATAGTCATTGGCATCTTGGTGGATAGTAGCCACACTGCAAGATCTAAGGTGTTGTTTGAATACCACTATGATGCCCATTGATTTATGATGAATGACAAGCCTCAAGGATGCTCATCATCTCCATCTAAGGAACATAGGGATGACTAATCTTATCTTCATAGACACGAAAAAATTATGGTTCATCCCAAAAAAACTTCCTCACCTCAAACATGAACTTACGACCCTAGCAGGAAGTCAAATCCAGTGGCACAACATCACTAACTAAATAATTTACAACATTTGTGAGACATGGTATCAAATTGTGCAATGCAGATATTCCTCTCTCATCAGGGAACATATCGTTGATCTCTAACCCATCTTCAAACTTGGCCATAGCCTCATCTTGAAGTCTGGATAGATGATTAGTAACTTGATTCTCTGTCCCTTTTCTATCAACCACCTTGAAATCAAAATCTTGTAGAAGAAGTACCCATTAAATTAACCTTGCTTTGGCATCCTACTTTGATAAAAAGTATCTCAATGCCAAATAATCGGTTTGCACAATGACTCTGGTTCCCAATAGATATGACCTGAACTTCTCAAATGCAAAGACCACTACGAGTAACTCCTACTCTATGATAGTATAATTCTTTTGTGCTACATTGAGAGATTTACTTGCATAGTAGATGGGATGTAATATCTTCTCTTTGCACTATCCTAACACTACGCCAAGTGCTACCCTGCTTGCATCACATATGATTTTGAAGGGTTGAGTCAAATCTACTACAACAAATATAGGCGGCAGAATCAACCTCTGCTTCAACCTCTCGAAAGCCTTCATGCATGATGTGCTACCAAAATATGGCAATTTTGATGCTAGCATTTTGTATGTTCTTGAAGCGATGATAGTAAGATCAATGTGTTTTTATGTTGATTTTGCGAGATTATAGGATTATGGAAGCTTTTTGTCTAAATTGGAAAGATTATAGCTTTTTAAGATTTCACGAGACCATCTATGATTCGTGGCTCATTCCACAACCCATAGATGGGTTTTGTAGCTTTGATCCAGTGAAGAGCCACTTTTGCTAAAGTTGATATTATATGTTACTAGGAAGGGTTGTTGGTCATTTTATTGTTCATATATTATTCCACAGTTTAAGGTCTAGAGGATATGTATAGTTGGTGAAGAGTTAATAGACAAAGGCTTCTACGGGTCGTACATCAAAAGATGGTCCATAAGAAGTGGTTCATACATTGAAGATAATTTCTGAAGGACGCAATCTACTAATTCAGTCTACGGGCCATGAAAGCATCTATAACCCGTAACTCCATTCATGAAAAGTCCTGATTCAAGTTTTCCCATTCAGTTAAGGATTTGGGTTTCTTTTATTATAATTAGGTTTTTAAGTCTTTTTAGACGTACTGAACTGGAGACTTGATATCATTACTTTGTTTAAGATTGTTCTTGGAGATATCTTATGGATTACTTTTGACTTTATCTTTGAGTTATAATATTGTGATTCTCATTAAGATTTCAGATTTCATTTTCTTTGATTCTTCGTTGTAAGCTAAATTCACAACTAGGGTTGTGGGAACCATGAAGAACTAACAAAGTAAAAACCAAATAACTTGTAATCCTTGAAAAGTGTGCATATGTATATTATTTATCTCTTTGCTTTGAATATTTTTTAATGGTTGCAAACATTAGAATTTGTCTTATTCTTACTTGCTGGACCAAGGGGGTAATAAATAGGAAAGGGGATAAAATAATAGGATTCAACATAAGCACACTCGTCCAATCAATCCAAACAAACAAAGAGATAGTTATACTGGACAAGGTAAGGGTTAGAATGTGACACCCATATACGGAACAAGTTGCATGGTGAAATTTACCTAGTTACTAGATCAAGGGACTAGATGAACCTAACTTACAAGTTCTGCATGCTACATACTAGAAAAGATTATAATTATTAGGTTATACTGCATTAGGAATTCATGGGGAACACAATGTTTCAGTTATGTCTCTTACTGAAATTACAACACCTGCATTACTGTTTTATATTAGTTTAAGTTTAATTGTTATTTTTACACAAACCCCTCCCCCCTTTTGGGAGGTAAGCCAATTAATTCATTTTAATTGCTTTAATTACTTCAAGTCTAGACTTTATTCCTCGTGGGATTGACCTTAACTGTTGTTAGGTTCTATATTTGAACAACGACTGCTTATACCTTAATTAGGATGTATAGTTTGGGCGTGATAAAATTTTGGCCCATTGTCAGGGAATACATTTTTTAGATTCGTTTAATTAGGGTGATTTTTTAGTTAATCCTTATTTTACTTGTATTCATTGTTTTTGTTCTGTTTCAGCGTATAGATGTAATCTATGCCTTGTACTCATAGTTGAGGAAATCCCTTGACTCCATTTGATCCAGAGATCTAGAGAACATTGTAAAGAATAGCTCAGGATAACACCAATAATGCTACAAATGCCGCACTCAATTTGAATAGTCAAGACCTACCACCACTTGAGGAGGTGAATTCACCACCACAGGATCAATAAGCAGCAACTAATAGGTGCAATACATATAGACTTGACCCTATGGTAGTGGATTTCACTGAAGCGATCATGTTACCTCCTTTACTAAAGGATACTAAGTTTGTTTTTTAAGTGGGTTACTATAGATGTTGCAACATAGAGGATTTTTCACGGGCTTACCATCAGAGGATCTGCATAACCATCTACATAACATTGTTTTCATATGTAAAAGTATGATGGGACATCAGAATCTGTCCATGGATGTTGTTGGGCTCCACATCTTCCCATTATCTCTTATAGGTGAAGCGACAGTATAGTTATCCGAACTTCCATAGGGATCTATCACTATATGGGCAAAAATGTAGAAAGCTTTTTTGGAGAGGTATTTTCCCAAGTCCAAGAAGTTGAAGCTAAAAGACCAGATTAATAACTTTGAGCAATTGCCTGGTGATTCTATAAGTACTACAAGAGAGAGATTTAGCAAATGCTTGAGGAGTATGTCAGACCATAAAATTATTGATGATTCCTTAGTGGAGATCTTCTATCGGTCCTTAGATGATAATTGCAAAGAAGTGTTCGACACCATAACTGGAGGTTCATTCTTAGATTGCACCTTTCCTGTTATAGCTAAATGACTAGAAAAGGTAGCAAAGACGAACCTTGCATGGCATAAGGGACAAATCTACAACAAAGAGCTCTTTCTCAGTTAGTACAAATTCAGAGTAGGACATGATCAACGAAGATGTGAAGCAAGAGTTAGCTCAGATTAGTACTAATATGGGGTTGTTGATGAAGCAAAATTCAAAGCGAGTGAATGCAGTCAGTCACCAGCCACCACGAGAAACCATGTATGGTGAGCCATGTTATAAGGAGGATAATTGCTTTGTGACTAATCAGATGGGGGTTTCTGGACCATCGCCCAAGGTTCTAATCATGACTATTGGAGCCAAAGTCAAGAAAATCAAGGTTGGAACTATAACAGGGATAATGCATACAGAGACAACAACTAAGGTAGATACTATGACATGAATAGAGGACATGACCGAGATGGTAATTAGGTTCATATAGATGTATATAGAAGTGGACCATATATGCTACCATAAAATCATGATTTAGGGCTGGTAGTTGAAGGATCGAGAAGATGTTTGAAAATTTGTTGAATAAGGTTGATGCACAAAATAAGACCTTAAAGGGGATGAAAGTTGACGTATAGATTGAATCTCATTCTGTGGCTCTTAAGAAATTGGAGCAACAGTTTTATAAAATCTCTACACAGTTGAATCAACGTCAGCAGGGTGCATTGCCAAGCAATATAGTGTAGAATCTGAAAAATGATGGACAGTGCATGGAAGTGACAACATGAGGTGGGAAACAGATGACTGACCCACCAATTATTGTAGTTGATAATGTGGTACGTAAGGACACTGTAGAAAGCAAGGATGACTTGGAATGACAAGGACAAGGATGTGGTGAGCAACAAAGTGGTGACACCAAGAAAGTTGAAACCCATACCTAGGCCTCCACCATCTTTCCCTTAGAGATTCAATAAGAAGTATGAGGAGGGGAAGTTTTAGTATTTCATCTCCATATTGAAGCAGCTATCTATTAATATCTCTCTCATTGATGCATTGAAACAAATGCCTGGGTATGCCAAGTTCATGAAGTACCCAGTGACTAAGAAGAGGATGGTGAGTGAAGATCTTGCTCAAGATCTTCACCACTATGGAGCAATTGCAACAAGGTCGTCGGTGCAGAAAAAGAAGGATCTCGGAGCATTCAACATACCTTGAACCATTGGATCTTCAACTTTGCAAAGGCGTTATGCGACTTAGGTTCCAGCATCAACTTAATGCTTCTTAAAGTGTTCAAACAGTTGGGCTTGGGAGCCCTGATAACTTTTAAACATACTCCTTTTACAAAATATAAATGATTGTTAGCAGTCTATTTACCCAACTTAGAGTCGGGATCGATTTCACAGGGAATAAGTTTAAACAACTCTACTAGTTATCCTATTTTAATCATAGGTTCTATTTCCAGAAAACAAACAAGTGCGGAAAGTAAAAATGGGGGGGGGAGGGTTTGACTGAGAGCCTAACTACGACTACGAATGCAAATAAAATAAACTAAAGCTTAGATAATTTAATAATAACTAGGGTTGTGGTCCCCATAACTCTTAACTAGTGAGCAATTTACACCGGGTCTATTGTTCGTTATATAGCATGCAAAATCTTGTGAGTTGGGTAACTTCTAGTTCACCTCCCGGTCCTTCCTAGAAGTATGTCATTCGTTTCCACCCGATCTCAGAAAGCGTTCAATAATAACCCTCATTTTCAGAATTTGGAAAACTACCACGTCCCGGACTCAAGTTCTTTAGATACAAGCTAATCTCCAAGCCTAACTATACTATCTCCCTTACCTAATTATTAATTTCCTCCCAGACAACTAATGAATACGGGAAAGTTCCCAATGCATGCACTCATCAAGAAAGACTTTTTGACAAAGGAGACCACAATACATGCAATACAAGTCCCAATAAAACACTACGTTTTGGCTAATTCATTAAGACGTCATGGTTCCCTCAACCCTAGTTGTGGGTCTAGATTATCGAACTTGCAATGTTTAGAACAACAGTTATGTTTAAATTCATGTTAAAATTACTTACAAGAGTGGAGAGATCAATTCTTAACTCACATGTGAAAATAAGAAGCAAAATATGAATTAAAACTCCAAACAATAATCAAAACTCACAACTAATGTTGTGTTCTTGAGGCTCACTGTCCAGCAGTGTAGATGAAAGGGAAAATCTGGAAAATTTATGTTTTGGATCCTTCATATGCAGCCCCAAAACGTGGGGTACAACATGCATTAAAATAAGAGTAAAACAATCCTTATATAGTACTTAAACCTAAGCCTAAAACTAGAAACAAAATTAATCCTAATTGGTCTAGGAAAAGTATCCTAATACATGTAGGATTCCCAGTCACATGAGGCTTCACGGACTAGACCATGACCTGGGGTCATTTTTACGCCCAAGAATGTCCTTACATGGTGTTTAACATGTCCTGGAAACTTTCCAAAAAAATTTCACTTCACAAGGGCTCTTCACAGATCGTGAAGAGCACCACGATCTGTGAACTTGGACGTTGTGACTGCCTTTTTTCTGGAACTGTCCGGTGAACTTTGGTGCCTTTCATGATCATCTTCACAACTCATGGAGTGCACCATGAGTATTTAAATGGATCTTGGTAAGGCCCTTGGACATGAACAATATAGCCTTCACCTGGACGACCATGCTCACGATCCATCAAGTTCACCACGGGCCATGGAATGGCTCCGTGGTGTGCTTGTTTGTTCCTTTTTTTCCAAGCATATTTAAGGTACTTCATGATCACTTAGCTACTGATTCTCCTTTCCTTCACCCCACCACATGAGTTTCATAACTGCACATGGATAGTTTATAACTCAAAGAACAACATATTCACTTAACTCCACAACAACAAGCTCTAATTTCTTCCGAGATGTCTTAGTTTTTGTCCCTTTTAGCTTTGTTGCTGTTTTGTTTTGTTTTGATTTGCTTTCCAGCCACACACATGCATATGGTGTCCAGATCATCCACTGGCAATGACTTTTCACATTTTAGCTAATTTTAGCTCTGAATTAGTCCAACATCTATAATTCCTTGAAATTCTCATCGTCCTACAAAACAAACATAAAACACATATTAAGCTAAAAAATGCGCTTAAGAACTCACAATAATTCTGTGTTTTAGGCATTGTAAAAGTCATATTTCCATGACTCATCAACACCCTCAACTTAGAACCATTGTTTGTCCTCAAGCGATGACTAAAACAAAACATAACAACGCGCAAATGCAAGTATTCGACAGGAATCATACAGTAACCTTTCCATCATCACATATACACCAGAAAAGTAAGCTTACAATGTGTTCACACCCAAACTAACTTACATAGATCAAATTAAGCATTAGACCATATACAGTTGACCCAAATAAGCTCAGGAATAAATATGAAATAGTCATATTAGCAACCAAATAGTGCAAGTGATGAAGTCTCAAACATAGTATATAAATGCAAAACAGAGACTGGAATGCAGACATTTCACTCACAAAAGATTTTGAATTGACACACACATATAGAACATAGGCTTTCCCTTATTTTCAACACCTTGACTCTTGAATGACCTTTTTAGGATCACTTTAGGACCTTTGTTGTTTGTAATGTAGGTTCTAGCTAGGGTGAGGTACATTTATGATCAAAGTGACTAATTTGCCCCTCCAAGATACTACCTTGGTTTAGCCACCTACGTTTAGCCCCCAAACTCTTGTTGCCCCTATTTTACCTACTTTCTTTGCCATTGGAAGTGACTTTCATTTTCATTAATTTTTTTCTTTCTTTTCTTTTTGCTCTTTTGTTTTACTCACGGTCACACCCCCAAACCTTTTTTGTCCTCTCTTCACTTGACTATTTTCCACTCTTAACTTTTCTACTTCTCTTTAAAATAGCTACCCTCAACTTAGGCTTTTATCCTGGTTAAGGTACACAGTGTCTTTTTAAAGGACCAGGGCCAGTATAAGCCACCCTCAACTTAGGATTTTAGACAGGGCTGAGGTTCACAATGTCCTTGGAGATACCTGGGCGAAAGTAAAGATCTGCAGATAGATAAGGAAGGTGAGTTGGGTGATTACAAAGAAAATTTCTACTTTGGCTCAACTTTTGGTTCAAAGGGTACAGTTTTATTTGGTTGGTCAATTTTAGGCAAAGTGGCTTCACAAAAAAGAAGGCCTAAGATTCTATCCTAATCCAATCATTCAATTATCTTATTAGGACTAACCAGGAAAGTTCTAGCTTACAAGTGCATCAATCAAATTAAGCAAATAACTCACATACACATGGCACATATCCACACTATTCAGTACTAACCAACATAATCATGCTTCATTCATCAAGATGCCAACTAGACAATGTATACAATGTTTTACAAGGATCACACAAATTAGTCAGGATGTGATGCATGCACATACAGGCTTTTTGAAAAAAAATTAAATTTGGGGCATTTTTCACAAAAGTCATGGGTTACTATAGACTCTTACAAACACTTATATTTACATAAATAAAACAACCTAAACATGTCAACTTTACTAGATAATACATCTTCAAAGAAGAAACATGACAAGAAAAACTCCTCAGGGTTCAGGATGCCTCACTCCCCATAAAGATTAATGCATTGTCCCTAATACATGTCAAACCAATGTATATAACAAGGAAAGCGATCATACCTCTGATGCCCTAGGCATCAATAGTAGTATACCTAATTACTAAGACTTCATCAAGTATCATGATGGATTACCTCCTATGTAGTACCTGATTTATTGTCGCGGTACAATATACCCAAAGCTGCAATCAATTTTCAATTTGAGGGTTTAGAACACTATCACCAGGTAACGCACCATTCTTCCTCATCCTTCTAAAAGATTTTTGTTGCTCAGCCACACAAGGAAGTAGAGATGCACCCTTAGAGTGTCTAGCATGCAAAACTTGTTTCTTACACTGAATCAAAACAAAAACAAAAAGTAAAAGCAGGAAATAGAACTATAACAAAAATAGAAAACTAGTAGATTATTTCCAAATCGTATTCTCTAGAAATGACGCCATTTTTGGTAATGTTAAAACATACTGGTTTTACAGAATATGGAAGATCGTTAGCAGTCTATTTACTCAACTTAGAGCCAGGGTCGATCCAACAAGGAATAGGTTGAAACAACTCTACTAGTTATCCTATTATAGTCATTTGTTCTATTTCAAATTAACAAACAAGTGCAGAAAAGTAAAAATGGAGGGTTTTGGACTAAGAGCCTAACTACGACTACGAATTTGAATGGAATAAACTAAAGCTTAGATAATTTAATGATGACTAGGGTTACGATCCCCATGATGCTTAACTAGTGAACAATTTACATCTAGTCTATTGTTCGTTATATAGCATGCAAAATCTGGCGAGTTGTTAACTTCTAGTTTACCTCTCGGTCCTTCCTAGAAGTATGTCATTCATCTCCTCTCGATCTCAGAATGCTTTCAAGACTAACCCTCATTTTCAGATTTTGGAAAACTATCACCTCCCGGTCTCAAGTTCTTTAGCTACAAGCTAATTTACAAGACTAAGTATACCATCCCCTACCGGACTCAAGTGACTCAAACTTAGGTTGATTACTTCTCTCCTATTGTAATCTCCTTTTCCTAATCATTAATTTCCTCCCATATAACTAACAAGTACGGCCAAGTTCTCAATGCGTGCATTCATTAAAAAAGACTTTTAGACAAAGAATACAACAATATATGTAATACAAGTCCCAATAAAACCCCATGTTTTGGTTAATTCATTAAGACGTCATGGTTCCCATAACCCTAGTTGTGGGTCTAAATTATTGAACTTGGAAGGTTTAGAATAAGAACCATGTTTAAATTCATGTTAAAATTACTTAAAAGAGAGGAGAGATCAATTCTTAACTCACATGTGAAAACAAGAAGCAAAACATGAATTAAAACTCCAAACGATTATTAAAATTCACAACTTTTGTTGTGTTCTTGAGGCTCACTGTCCAGCCGTGTAAATGAAGGGAAAAATTTGGAAAATTGATGTTTTGGATCATGCATAAGCAGCCCCAGAATGTGGGGTACATGAATTAAAATTAGAGTAAAATAATCCGTATATAGTACTTAAACCTAAGCCTAAAACTAGCAACAAGAGTAATCCTAATTGGACTAGGAAAAGTATCCTAATACAAGTAGGATTCCTAATCGCATGAGGCTTCACAGACTGGACCACGACCTGAGGTCACTTTCATGCCCAAGAATGTCCTTCCATGGTTTTTAACATGTCCTGGAAAATTTCCAAAATTTGTTCACTTCATAAGGGCTCTTCACGTATCGTTAAGAGCACCACGATCCGTTAACTTGGATGTTGTGACTTCCCTTTTTCTAGAAACTGTCCAGTGAACTTTGATTCCATTCACGATCACCTTTACAGCTCATGGAGTGCACCATGAGACGTGAAAGGGCTCTTGGTAAGGCCATTGGACACAAGCAAGACAACCTTTACCTGGACGACCATGCTCACGATCCATCAAGTTCACCACCGGCCTAAATGGCTCTGTGGTGTGCTTGTTTGTTATTTTTTTCCCAGCATATTTAATATACTTCTTGATCACTTAGCTACTAATTATCCTTGACTTCACACCACCACATGGGTTTCATAACTGAACATGGACAGTACATAACTCAAAGAAGAGCATCTTCACTTAACTCCACAACAAGAAACTCTAATTTCTTCAAAGATGACTTAGTTTTATCCTTTTTGGCTTTGTTGCTGCTTTATTTGCTTTGCTTTCCAGCCATACACATATAGCATATGGCGTGTCCAGATCATCCACCAGCATTGTCTTTTCATGTTTTAGCTAATTTTAGCTACGAATCAGCCCAACATCCATAATTCCATGAAATTCTCATCATCCAACAAAATAAACATAAAACACATATAAAACTAACAAATGCGCTTAAGAACTCACAATAATTCTATGTTTTAGGCATCAAAAAAGTCATTTTTCATGACTCATCAAGACCCTACGTCGACTATAATATGGTTGGTGATGGGAGAAAGGACTGTGAAGAAGTTTGTGAGGATGCTCTATGACATCCTAGTCCGAGTTGAGAAATTTATATTCCCCGTGCACTTTGTGATTCTTGATTGTGAAGTTTACTTTGACGTCTCTATCATCTTGGGAAGACCCTTCCTATCCATTGGTCGAGCACTACTGGACATGGAGTTGGGCCAACTTAAGTTTAGATTGAATGACGAAGAAGTTGTCTTCAATGTTTCCTAGTCTGTGAAGAGACTTGATGATTTGAAAGTTGTCTCTATTATTGAAAGCATTGATGAAGAGCAACCTAAGGTACCAATTGAGGAAAGTCTAGGTTTTGAAACTCTTGAGGTTGTATTGATAAACTTTGAGAGTAATGGCTTCCTAGACTATGATGAAACAGTAAAGGCACTTGGGGTACAAGGATTCTATAAATACCAACTCAAGCTTGAGTTGGACTTGAAAAATCATAAGTCGCCACCTACTAGACCATCCTTTCAGGAGCCATCAGCGTAGGAATTAAAGTCTCTTTCACCCCACCTAAGGTATGTGTTTTTGGGAACTAACAATACTTTTCCTATGATTGTTGTTGCAAATCATAATGACGAACAGGTGGTGGCATTGATTTCAGTTCTTAAGAGATCCAAAAGGACTATTGGATGGATGATTGCAGACATCATTGGTATCCCACCTGGCATATGCACTCAAAAAGTTCAACTTGTCAAGGATTATAAGTCTAGCATTGAGCATCAAATATGTCTCAACCCATCAATGCAAGAGGTTATGTGTAAAGAGATCATTAAGTGGGTGGACACAGGTGTGATATATCTTATTGCAGACAGTAATGGGTGAGTCTGATCCAGTGTGTTTCAAAGAAAAAAGGTATCACTGTGGTTTCGAATTCTAGCAATGAATTGATTCCCCTAAGACCAATCACAGGTTGAAGGGTTTGCATATACTATCGCAAACTCAATGCACTGAGATCACTTCTCTATGTTATTCATAGAGGAGATACTAGATTTCTTGGCAGGTAAAGGATGGTACAATTTTCTTGATGGTTATTCGGCCTATAATCAGATCTCTATTGTTCTAGAGGATTAAGACAAGATGACCTTTACATGTCCTTACAACACCTTTGCATTAAAGAGGATTCCATTCGAAATGTGTAATGCACTAGCTACATTCCAAATATGCATGAATTCTATCTTCTCAGATATGGTGGAGGACACTATTCAGATGTTTATGGATGACTTCAGTGTGGTTGGAGATTCATTCGATGATTGCTTGAGGAATTTGAATGGCATGCTGAAGTGGTGTGAAGAGTGTCATCTTATGCTGAATTAGGAAAAGTGTCACCTTATGGTGAATGAAGGAATTGTGATTGGACACAGGATCTCCATCAAATGTATAGAGGTTGATAAAGCTAAGGTAGAGGTCATTGAGAAACTCTCTCCACCTATCTTTGTGAAAGATGTGAGGAGTTTCTTGGGACATGCAGGCTTTTACTGACAGTTCATAAAGGACTTATCCAAGAGTGCATGTCATGATTCGGATAGAGGGCCTATATGTGACATGGTGAAGGAGAACCCGAAGGACCTCGATCAAGCCATCATAGCATCATTACACACATCATCGGTTCGGAAGCGTAGAAGTTAAACACATAACACATAAGCTTTAAGGGATTTAGGACTTAAGCTATGGGGACAATATCGGGAATGGGACAAGCATGCATACACCTATCACATAGGAATAATATCTAAGGGAAACGGGTAAATAGGATTCCACTATGGGGCACACCGGGATTATGAGACGTTCCACATAAGCACATAGTCAATCAAGAATCCCAACATACATATCATGAGTATATTAAGAGAGTATTTTCATAATCAAAGCTAAATAGCATCGTTTTACATAACCAAAATATTCAACATATAAGTCAATTGTACAAGAGTCTAGAATGGTCCAACAATGCCTCTACATGAATGAGCGGGGCCTTGATAAGTTTGTGGCTCACCCTCAAGACATAAGAAAGTAAATAACATAACATAAAATAGATAGAATAGATGGTAGCTATTTCCTTTGAACAAAAGGGCTCACCACTAGTGAAGTCTTCAACAAAGTGATCAAGCATCGTCCGGTAGAATGTAAATATCACCCTCGGTCCCTACATGGTTAGAACATGTAGACAAGAATATGGGTTAGCACAATTAAGTACTAAGTATGCGGGCATACAATGCATATGACGAGTATAGTATGACCAAGCAACATGACAAAGGGAAAAGTGATACGAAGGGAATGCACATAGTCAAGGAGTAATATAATAAGATGCCATGCCATGATACATGAGATGCAATCCTATGATCAATATAAAGCGGGGATGTAACCTCAATCGACAACATGGAAGACCCGAGCGAGCCACTACCCGGATCCGTACTACTTTCCAAGTAGTACCCTAGACACCCTTGAATCAAGGGATAAATATGACATCTAACTCCCTATTTAGGGATATAACCCATGGTGGCACATGGTTTACCAGAAAGGAGTATGGACCCTGTGGAGATATTCTACCCACCTCCAATCCCTCGGTACTAAGTATCATCCCACGGGAATACGTATATATACATGCAACATTTAAATCGGGAGACTTACATTCACTTTAAAAACATGCATCCTTAGTCAATTCAAAACCCATTGTACAAATCTTGTTCATTCTTAGGCCAAAGGCCGTCAAGAGTTTACAAAACATTTCATGATCATTCCATGTCAATGCAATAAGAGTAGCTCATCTATATAGCTTATCATATCAAGCCTTGAAAACATGTCAATATGGTGTAAGCACCCAATATGCTCAAAGAGCCATGGCAAAGAGACTATGTGATCACAAGTCTTAACATATCTTATCATAACATTCAAAATATGAGTTTCATAAAGAGCTTCATCATAACAATAGTCATGCATATGCCATGAATGAAGATCAAGAACATGAGTAATGGAATTCAAGCTTAATTTCTCAATTTGAAAGATAATTCATCATAAATCATGAAGAAATCCATAAATAAGACATAATGCAAGTTATCCATGCTTAATTAAATCATGAAAGCGACATGCAATTTGATTTATCAAGGGTTTCAATGAACATTCATAAATTCAAGCTTAAAAACATGTTTAAATCACCTAAAAACTACAGTACACAATTCCCATCACTAAACTACAACAATAATTGAAGAACCCATAACTTTATTGAAAGCTTAAAAATCAAATTTAAAAGGTTAGGGTTCTTGGGTCTTCAAGGATGAAAGAAGATCCTTGAATCAAATCCCACATACCTTGATTTCCCCAAAGGAATTGCAAAGTCAAACTTAGTCAAGGTTATCTTCCCCAATTTCTTCAAACTTTCTTCAATGGAGGTCAAGAGGGTTTTAGAATTCTCAAGGTGAATTGAGGAGGCTTAAAATAGATGAATAAGGGTTTGGGTCGTGATTTAGGGGTTTAGGAGACCTTAGGATACCTAAAAGGGGACTAGGGGTTAATTAAATCATGGAATTACCATTAATGAAATGATCAATTAACTATAACACAGTGTCACACAGACTGCTATAGTGCTCATCAAAGTGACACATGGTCCGTTCAACTGCACCATCAAACGACACTTCGCCAAATTTTCAACGCAAACTCTCGGAGGACTTTCTGGACCACTTGACAGGAGGATTCATGGGTCGTGTGGCTTCACACGGACCACGTACTGGTCCGCGGAGCTACACTTGGCCCAAGAATCAACCCCCATCTCAGGCCAATCTTCTTCCCCACTGGACGAACCACTTGACGGACCGTTCAAAGGCTCACGGACCGTGGGATGGTCCATGAGTCATGACTTGTGTTTTGGGGTGGATCCTGGCCACCCCAAACTCACTGGACCCTGGAACAGACCCCCACACGGACCTTTCCAAGGCTCAAGGTCCGTGGCCCTTGCCTTGGTCCATTTTCAGGGCCTATCTCCAATGTCTTCCGAATTTCAGGAAGTACCACTATTTCATCCATAACTTTCTCATACAAACTCTGAATCGAGTGAAACCAGTTGCATTGCAAAGCTAACTCAAGGAGCATAAATTTATAGGTAGCAGCCTGCACGGTTAAACCTGCATCAAAAGTTATGTTAGCTCAAAGTTTACTGTCCAAATGACCTCTCTAGGCCATCAAATGATCTGTTTTGCGTTCGGCCACTTAAGCTCAAGTCGTGGCTACCAAAACTGAACCATGACAAGTATAACATCATACAAGACCAACCATAAGGAGTTTTCAAAAAATTTCGGGTCGTTACAGTGCACTTCCCTTGTGCAAGATACTTAAGAAGGATTCTAATTTTGTGTTTGATGATGCATGTCTGAAAGCATTTGAGGGGTTGAAGCAGAGATTGATATTGGCACATATCATAGGTTTTTTAGATTGGACTCAGCCCATCAAGATTATGTGTGATGCAAAAGGGGTCGCACTTGGGGTGGTTTTGGGACTGCATATAAAGAGGATACTTCACCCTATCTACTATGTTAGTAAAGCTCTAAATGCAGTATAGAAAAATTACATTATCACTGAGAAGGAGTTAGTTGCAGTGGTCTTTGCGTTCGAGAAGTTCAGATCATATCTTTTGGGAACCAAAGTCATTGTGCATATTGATCATTCAGCATTATGATATTTTGTAATGACCCAAGCCTAGGGCCTAGATGTGAAACAGCAAATGGGTAACCCGAAGAAAACCCAAATTCCTCTTAACGTGCCGTTGCATATCCTTGGTTGCGGAAGCATAATTATGAAATAAAAAAGTAATAATTCATTCTAGGGGAAATAGGACTTTGGATTCAAGTTATGGGGAAGTTTTAGGGTAGAGGATTTGCATGAATTACATAACAAATAAGATATAAGGGACAGGTAAGTATGACTCATGCTATGGGGATGTTACCGGGACTTGGGACTTCCATCACATCATCAACAAATGTCATCACATAGAAGGGAATAGGGACTAAGGGAAATTTTTCATAATCACGTAAGCATAATGGGAGTCAAGCTCAATACATATATTTCCATATGCAACGACACCTCTAATATGAATGAAATGGGTGCCAAGACATCTCCATGGCTCACCCTCAAAGATAAGTATCCAAAATATACAAGTCTTAATTAAAGCATGAAAGTAAAGTGGATATTATCCCTAGAGTAGAGGAATGACTAATAGTAATATTTAATGATCCGGCTAGCCATATGGAGGAGGACGGATAGGAGCTCCAGTCCCTATATGGTTAGATCATGTAGGCAAAATAAGTATGTGTTAGTACTTGGAATGTACTAAGTATACGGGGTGTAATGCAAACAAAGAAAGTACGCCATGATAATTCAAGATGCATAATCATGATCAATAGACATAAGCTCAATATAACATGTAAAATAAATACTTTACTTGAAACTGCATGGATATAATCAAACTTTTGTAATATAGCATATATATATGTGGGAGGAGACCTTAACCGATATATAAGACCAAGCGAGCTACTACTTGGAATTTTGATGTTTAAATCCTCATCAAAAAAGGAGTGGTCTACTTTCCAAGGCAAACAAAACTTGACCCCATATAGTGGGTAACTTGACCTAGTTGGATCCATTAGTTAAAGCCCATATAGAGAAAATAAAACCTATGGTGGCACATAGTTATGAGGTCAAGACTTTGTATAAGGACCCCTTGCGTTGAACACCTACCTTAAACCTTATTTAGTGCTAGATCTAGTCCCACGAAATACTTAACATAATCATAAGAGTAATCATAACTTGAATAACTTATAAAAATATGATAACATGATAAGAGTAGCTCATTTATATACTTGACCCCTACAAGTGAGAATGTACCTTACACTAAAGGGTAAAACATTTCATGAACTTGACCCCTTGTAATGGGAATTGCATTACACATGAGGGTGGAAATTGTATTATACTTGACCCCTTCTAGTAAGTTACACATGAGGGTAGAAATAGTATTATAATTGACCCCTTCTAGTGAGTTACACATGAGGGTAGAAATTGTATTATACTTGACCCTTTCTAGTGAGTTACACATGAGGGTAGAAATTGTATTATACTTGAAACCTTATTGTGAGTTACACATGAGGGTAGAAATTTCCACAGGGGCTCAAAATCTTACTTACGAATCATAGAAACTTTTCATGAGTTCACTGCATGCTTGGGAGCCCATAATTTCTCATATCATGCTTGTCTTGCAATTCGTGCAATAATATTTCATCAACATAAGAATCTTTGTCATGTCAATTTAGTCAAGCATGGAGGGTATATTCACATATACTTAAAATCATGCAATTCAAGAATATAAGTCATGTGGAAAGTAAAATCAATTCTTTAGAAGTTATTCAAATCAACCCACCAATATTGTTGTAAAAAGACCCAGTTTAGGTATCATGAAATCCATCTTAAAATTCACAATCTTTCAGAGTTTACATAGTTCTCATCATGCATAGCTTCAATAGGTATAAATCAACTCATGGAGTAAATCTTCAACATATATTCATGCATAACAACCAATACTTGAAGAATCCAAACTCAATTCACGCGTATAATGCATAATAGAGTTTACCCATAAGGTATTTAATCTTAAAACCATTAATAATTAACAAGAGGAGAAGGGTTGGCTTAATGGGTGGAAGAATACCCATGAATGAATCCCACATACCTTTGACTTGAGAATTCCTTGAACAAAACTTGAGGAGGACTTGAGGGCTTCACTTGAGTTCTTGTAATCCAAAGTGAGTCTTGTGAAATCTTGAATTTAGATGAGGGAATTATGAGGAAATTTGGAGGATTTTGGAAGAGTTTAGACTGTTCTAGGGCTTGGAAATAGTTGAAAAATGTGAGTGTCCCATATATATAGGTATTGGGTTATTACCCAAATACCTTTAAATTTTGGAACTTTTTGAACTAGGGCACGACAGGTCCGCTATGCGGACTTGTCGCGGAGTAGTTCATTTCCTCCTGAAATTCAATATTTCTTCCTTGCTTTGGCCTAGGAATGATTTTGGGCCATTTTTACACTAGTGGGTGACAGGTCCGCGACGCAGACTTGTCACGCACCTTTCTTGTTAAGCCTGAATCACCTAAAAAATTGTTTTTCATTACAGGTCATCCATAAATCGAAGACCATCCCTTTCCTACACAAGTTTTCCCACTGAAACTGAATATGAAGTCAGATTTGCAAAATCATGCATGTATTTTAAGATATTTTAGAAATACGTTATAGGGCATTTTTTCAAGACACGTGAAAGGTGTCACAATATCTCCCTCTTGGGAATATTTATCCTCGAATGTAAAGGAAACGTACGTAAAAGAGTGATCAGATAACTCTCAGCCCAACATGAATGCAACCAATGCATTTAATATCATTCTCAAAAGTTTTAAACATACACATCAAAAAACCACAAAAATTTGTTATCGTGAACATGCATGCATGCATAAATAACGTAAGAGCTGAATTTAAGACTTGACATCATAGATAAGATTTAGTTTGTTACCTTAGGCATGAATAGAGTGGAAGAGGTACAAATATCATTTCGTCATGTCCACTTTTGGCTTCCCAAGTGGCACTTTTGACTTGTTGATTCCACCAAAGAACTTTGATCGGTGTCACATCTTTGTTTCTCAACCTCTTCATTTTCCTACCTAATATTCTCATTAGGACCTCTTCATATGTCAATTATCTTCCACAACACCCACAATATCCAAAGGCACTATAGAACTTCGGTCACTTACACACTTCCTCAACATGAATACATGGAAGACTAGATGAACCATACTCATCTCTATAGGCAACTCCAATTCATATGCAACCTTACCACCCTCCTTAAAACCCTATAAGGCCCTACAAACCTTGGGCTCAATTTTCCCTTCTTACCAAATCGGACCACACCCTTAATGGGTGAGACCTTCAAATAAACTCAACCATCAACATTAAACTCAAGTTCTCTCCTTCTCACATTAGAGTAGGACCTTTGCCTACTTTGAGTCATCTTCAATCTTTCTATAATCGACCTTACCTTATCTAAAGCTGGCATCACCAAATCTGAACCCAACAAAGCAATTTCTCCCACATCAAACCACCCAACTGGGGATCTACAACATCTACCATAAAGAGCTTCAAAGGGAGCCATTCCAATGCTAGAGTGATAGCTATTGTTGTAAGAAAACTTGATAAGTTGAATATGCTTAACCTAACTACCCTTAAACTAAAAAACACAAGACCTAGGCATATCCTCAAAATCTTAAATGGTCCTTTTGAGGATGAAAGGTCATGCTAAGCTTAACCTTTGTACCAAGTCCCCTTTGGAAGGATCTTATAAAATGAGAAGTGAATTGAGCACCACAATCTGAAATAACAGACAATGGTATACCATGTATTCTAACCAACTCATGAATGTATAGTTTTGCATAATCTTTGGCACCATAAGTTGTTTTAACTGGTAGGAAGTGAGCTGGTTTTGTCATTCTATCAACAATAACCCAAATAGAATCAAAGTGCTTTGTAGTCTTTGGCAACCCAATCATGAAATCCATGTTGATCTCTTCCCACTTCCAAGTAGGAATCTCTATGTCTTGGGCTAGGCCACCCGACATTTGTTGTTCGGCTTTCACTTATTAGCAAATATGGCAATCGGCTACAAACTTGGCAATATCTCTTTTCATACCACCTCACCAATACACTTCCCTCAAATCTCTATACATTTTTGTAGATACGGGGTGAATAGAGTATGATGAGTTATGTGCCTCTTCAAAATCAAGTCTTTCAACTCATCAACATCGGGAACACGACCTACTCAAATACCTAAGTATACCATCTCCCTCTGAGGAGAAAACCTCCGTCTTGCTCTCTTTCACCAATGTCTTCAACTCTAAACTAGTAGGGTCAAGGTCTTGTTTTAATTTGACCCCTTAAATCAAAGAATATTTAGAACCATTAAAAACCACCAAACCTCATTTTTCAACTACATGTGACCAAAACTTACATTCATCAAATTTAGATAATAACTTCTCATTCCTCAAGGTTTGCAATAATACCCTCAAATGTTTCGCTTGCTCATCCTCACTACGGGAGTAAACCAAAGGGTCATCAATGAATGCATCCACAAACATATCAAGGTAGGGTTTAAAGACCCTATTCATAAGATCCATAAATATCATTGGGGCATAAGTTAGGACAAATGATATCACTACAAATTCAAAATTCCTATATCTAGTTTGAAAAGTCATCTTAGGAATATCACACTCACTCACCATCATTTGGTGGTTTTCAGATCGGAGATCAATCTTAGAAAATTTACTAGCCCCTTGTAGTTGGTCAAATAGGTCATCTATTTTTGGCAAGGGATATTTTTTCTTTATGGTGACCTTATTGAGTTGCCAGTAATTGATGCACATTCTAAAGGAGTCATCCTTTTCCCTCACAAACAACACCAGTGCACCCCAAGGTGACTTGCTAGGCCTTACGAAATACTTCTCCAATAAATCTTTCAATTGGTCCTTCAACTCCTTTAATTCTGTCGGGACCATACAGTAAGGGGAATAGAAATGGGTTGCATATCGGGGAGGGAGTCTATACCTAAATTCTATTTCTCTTTCAGGAAGAACACAGTGAAAATCATTGGGACAGGCATCAAGAAAGTCATTGACCACCAAAACTAACTCATTGGGAGGGACCTTAGACTCAACATCCTTAACCCATCACCAATGCAATAAGATAAGTCAAACAGTGTTTCATAAAAATTTCAAAGTCCTTAGCAAAGAACATCATTTTAAAAGCACAAGTATCATATTCACTCAATTGCACATGGGATTTCGCTCAAAACATTCTCCATGAATATACATGCACTCCAAGCAATAAGTTAAGACTAAAATGAATGATGCATAAGGATGAATATGAACTACTACTTTTTCCAATACTACTACACAACCGTTTACCAAAACATCAACAATAGAACCTCAACTTATGAAATCATTTAGTACCAACCATTGCCATATAACGATATTTCATTACATACCAGGTGAAGCACCATAGTAGGTCAAGGGACCCTTGGAAGGGTTGGGTTGAGACTAGCGGCGATTATCCTTATCATTCTTAGCAACCCATTCTCAACACCGCAACTTATGATCAATAGTACCACACCCAAAACATGCACTCGAATCGGCTAGACAATCTCCCGGATGGTACCTTTCACACTTGTGGCATGTAGAAGAGGCTTGTCAACTAACACCCTCACCTTGATACTTGGGTATAGTAGCACCACCACTCTTAGAACTACCTTGTGCCTCTTTAGTCTCGTGAGCACCATGTCCTAAAGGACAATCATCTTTACCTTTCCTTTGAGCATATGCACAATAAACAATCTTATGGCCCATCTTGCCATACCAAACTCATGCACCCATGTTTCTCAAACATGTGCCATTATGATTTCTCTCATATTTTGGGCATGTAAGATGATTCAATCCACCATTGCCACTAAACTATTCATATAGAAGTCTATCCTCATATTGAGCATTCCTTTACCCTTTCTCGGAGGCTAAAGGACAATCCCGCATCTTATGTCGAATACTGTCATAGTTGAAATAATCCTTAATGCCGACCATACTTTTTCCTTTATGCTTCTTGCCACACCCTTGACAAATGGCAAAAGGAAGCCTTTCCTTTTTGTACTTGGGTATCAGTAGACTAATATATGATGAAGCACCATCAACTCAATTCCTATTAGCCTTCTTTTCCCCCCTCTTATCATTTGAAATCCCGAGGGTACCCGACTATTGGTTTAGTTGAGCAGTAATAACTTTGGCCAATACCCATGTAGTATATGGTATGTCTAGATCATCCACCAGCATTGCCTTTTTAAGTTTTAGATGATTTTAGCTTCAAATTAGTCAAACATCTATAATTCCATGAAATTATCATCATCCTACAAAACAAACATAAAATATATATTAAGCTAACAAATGTGCTTAAGAACTCACAATAATTCTATGTTTTAGGCTTCATAAAATTTATGTTTTCATGACTCATTAAGCCCCTACGTCGACTATAATGTGGTTGTTAATGGGAGAAAGGACTGTGAAGAAGCCTGTGAAAATACTTTATGACGTCCTAGTCTGAATTAAGAATTTCATATTCCCACAGACTTTGGGATCTTACTTGTGAAGTTGACTTCGACGTCTCTACCATCTTGGGAAGACCATTCCTATCAACTGGTTTTGCACTACTGGTTATGGAGATAGGTCAACTCAAGTTTAGATTGAATGATGAAGAAGTTGTCTTCAATGTTTCCTAGTTCATGAAGAGACCTGATAATTTGAAAGTTATCTCTGCTACTGAAAGCATTGATGAAGAGTAACCTAAGGTGCCAATTGAGGAAAGGCTAGGTTTTGAAACACTTGTGGTAATATTGATAAACTTTGAGAGTAATGGCATCCCAAACTATAATGAGACGGTAAAGGCACTTGGGGTACATGGTTTCCATACACACCAACTTAAGCTTGAGTTGAACTTGAAAAATCACGAGTCACCACCTACTAGACCATCTTTTGAGAAGCCACCAATGTTCGAATTAAAGACACTTCCAGCCCACCTAAGGTATGTAGTTTTGGTAACTAAAAATACTTTTCCTATGATTGTTATTGCAGATCTTAATAACGAATAGGTGGAGGCATTGATTTTGGATCTTTAGAGATTCAAAAGGGCTATTGGATGGATGATTGAAGACATCATTGGTATCCCACCTAACTTACACTCAAAAAGTTCAATTTGTCAAAGATTAAAAGTCAAGTATTGAGCATCAAAGATGTCTCAACCCACCAGTGAAAGAGTTTATGTGCAAAGAGATCATTAATTGGTTGGACGCAGTTATGATATATCTAATTGCAAACATGAATGGGTGAGTCTAATCCAGTGTATTTCAAAAAAAGGAGGTATCACTGTGGTTTTGAATGCTAGCAATGAGTTGATTCCCATGAGACTAGTTACAGGGTGAAGGGTTTGCATAGACTATCACAAACACAATGCATTGACAGAGAAAGATCATTTCTCTATGTTATTGAAGGACCAAATGCTAGATTGCTTGGCAGGTAAAGAAAGGTACTATTTTCTTGATGGTTATTTAACTTATAATAAGATATTTGTTGCTTTAGAGGACCAAGTGAACACGACCTTTACATGTTTTTATATCACCTTCACATTAAAGAGGATACCATTCGAAATGTGTAATACACCAGCTACATTCCGAAGATACATGATGTTTATTTTCTCGGATATGGTGGAGGACACTATTGAGGTATTTATGGACTACTTTAGTGTGGTAGGAGATTCATTCTATGATTGCTTGAGGCATTTGCATGACGTGCTGAAGTGGTCTGAAGAGTGTCATCTTGTTCTAAATTAGGAAAAGTGTCATTTTATAGTGAAGGAAGGCATTGTGTTGGGACACCGAATCTCCATCAAAGGTATAGAGGTTTATAGAGCTAGGGTAGAGGTCATCGAGAAGCTCCCTCCACCTATTTTTGTAAAAGGTATAAGGAGTTTCTTGGGACATGTAGGCTTCAACAAATGATTCATAAAGGACATATCAAAGAGTGCAATTCCATTGTGCAAGATACTTAAGAAGGATTATGAGTTTGTGTTAGATAATGCATGTTTGAAAGCATTTGAGGGGTTGAAGAAGACGTTGATATCAGTGCCTATCATAGTTGCTCCAGATTGGACTCAGCACTTTGAGATTATGTGTGATGTAAGTGGGGTCACACTTGGTGTATTTTTGGGATAGCACAGAGAGAGGATACTTCACCTCATCTACTATGCTAGTAAATCTCTAAATACAGCATAGAAAAATTACATTGTCACTAAGCAGGAGTTAATTGCAGTGGTCTTTATGTTTGAGAAGTTCAGATCATATCATTTTGGAACAAAATTCATTGTCCATACTGATCATTCGGCATTACGATACTTTATCATGACCCAAGCCTAGGGCCCAGACATGATATGGTGAATTGGTAACCCGAAGGCAACCCAAACAAGCCTCTTAATGTACTATTTGCACATCCTTAGTTACGAAATAATAATAAGAAATAAACAAGTACCAATTAATTCTAGGGGAAATGGGACTTTGGACTCAAGCTATGGGTATGCTTTAGGGAAGTGGATTTACATAAATTACATAACAAATAAAGTCTAAGGGGTGAGTAAGTATGACTCATGCTATGGAGATGTTACTAGGACTTGGGACTTCCATCACATCATCAACAAATATCATCAGATAGAAAAGAATAGGGACTAAGGGAAATCTTGCATAATCACATAAGAATAATGGGAATCAAGCCCAATACATACATTTTCATATCCAATAACATCTCTACTACGAATAAAACGGGGACCAAGACATCTCCCGGGCTCACTCTCAAAGATAAGTATCTAAAATGTACTAGTCTTAATAAAATCATAAATGTTAAGTGGATATTGTCCACGAAGTGGAGGACTCACCAATAGCAATCTTCAATGATCAGGCTAGCCACGTGAAGGAGGATGGATAGGAGCTCCAGTCCCTACATGGTTAGATTATGTACGCAAAAGAAGTATGTGTTAGTACTTGGAATGTACCAAGTATGCGGGGTGCAATGCAAACAAAGGAAGTATGCCATGTTAATCTAGATGCATAATCATGACTAATAGACATAAGCTCAGTATAACATGTAAAAGAAATGCTTTACTTGAACATGTGTGGATATAATCAAAATTTTGTAATATAACATATGTATATGTTGTAGGAGACCTTAATCGACATATAAGACCAAGAGAGCTAGTATTTGGAATTCTAATGTTTAATTCCTTACCGAAAAAGGAGTGATCTACTTGACAAGGTAAACCAAACTTGAACGCATATAATTGGTAACTTGATCTAGTTAGATCCACTAGTAAAAGCCCAGATAAGGAAAATAAAACCTATGATGGCACATAGTTATGAGGTCAAGACTTTGTATAAGGACCCCTTGGGTCGAGCCCCCACTTTAAACCTCATTTGGTGTTAGGTCTAGTCCCACGGAATACTTATCATAACTGTAAGAGCAATCATAACTTGTAAAAATATGATAGCATGATAAGAGTAGCTCATTTATATACTTGACCCCTACAAGTGAGCATGTACCTTACACTAAAGAGTTAAACATTTCACGAACTTGACCCCTTCTACTGGGCATGGCATTACACATAAGGGTGGAAATTGTATTATACTTGACCCCTTCTAGTGAGTTACACATGAGGGTAGAATAGTATTATACTTGACCCCTTCTAGTGAGTTACATATGAGGGTAGAAATTGTATTATACTTGACCCCTTCTAGTGAGTTACACATGAGGGTAGAAATTGTCACAAGAGTTCAAAATCTTACTTACAAATCAAAGAAACTTTTTATGAGTTCGATGCATGCTTAGGAGCCCATAATTTATCATATCATGTTTGTCTTACAATTCGTGCAATAATGTTTTATCAATATAAGAATCTTTGTCATGTAAATTTAGTCAAACATGAAGGGTATATTCAAATATACTTAAAATCATGCAATTCAAGAGTATAAGTCATGTGGAAAGTAAAATCAATTCATTTAGAAGTTATTCAAATCAACGCATCAATATTGTAGTAAAAAGACTTAATTTAGGTATCATGAAATCCATCTTAAAATTCACAATCTTTCATATTTTACATAGTTCACATCATGCATAGCTTCAATAGGTATAAATCAACTCACGAAGTAAGTCTTCAACAAATATTCATGCATAACAACCATACGTTAAGAATCCAAACTCAATTCATGTGTATAATTCATAATAGAGTTTACCCATAAGGTATTTAGTCTTATAATCATTAAAAATGTAACAAGAGAAGAAGGTTTGGCTTCATGGATGGAAGAATACCCATGAATGAAACCCACATACCTTTGACTTGGGAATATCTTGAGTAAAACTTTAGGAGGACTTGAAGGCTTCACTTGAGTTCTTATAATCCATAGTGGGTTTTGAGAAATCTTGAATTTAGATGAGGGAATTGTCAGGAAATTTGGAGAATTTTGGGATAGTTTAGAGTGTTCTAATGCTTGGAAATAGCTAAAAAATATGAGTGTCCCGTATATATAGATATTGGGTTATTACCCAAATACCCTTAAATTTCAGAACCTTTTTAGCTAGGGCGCGACAGGTCCGCGATGCAGACTTGTCGTGGAGTAGTTCATTTCTACCCAAAATTCAATATTTCTTCCTTGCTTTGGCCTAGGAATGCTTGTAGGTCATTTTTACACTAGTGGGTGATAGGTCCACAATGCAGACTTGTCGTACACCTTTCTAGTTAAGCCTGAATCATCCAAGAAATTATTTGTTTTCTACGGGTCATCTAAAAATCGAAGACCATCCCTTTCCTACATAATTGTATCCCTTAAAACTAAAAATGAAGTCGGATTTGTGAAATCATGCATGGATTTTGTGATACTATAGAAATACATTGTATGGCATTTTTTCGAGATGTGTGAGAGGTGTCACATACTTAATGGCAAAGTAAGATGCAAAACCAAGGTTTATTTACTTCTTCTTCAAGAGTTTGATTTTGAGGTGATTGACATAAAGGGGACAGAAAATTTGGTTGCAGACCACCTATCTAGACTTGAAGATGTGGTATTGTCAAAGTTAGATAATGGTGTAGAGATTGATAATTTATTCCCTGATGAGAGTTTTAGCAGTATATCATGACTTAATACCATGGTTCACGTATTATGCAAACTATTTAGTCAGTGATGTTGTGTCACTAGATTTGACTTCTCACGAGCATCGTAAGTTTATGTTTGATGTAAAGAAGTTTTCCTGGGATGACCCATATTTGTTTTGTGTCTGTGCAAATGGGATTATTTGTTGGTGTGTTTCTGAGGTGGTGATGATGAGTATTTTTTAGGTTTGTCATTCATCATTGGTCGGTAGGCATCATAGTGGAATTAGGAAAACACATAAGATCTTACAATGTGGCTATTATTGGTCGACCATCCACCAAGATGCCCACGATAGTATTAGCAGTATCTCATGACTTGATACTATGATTCGCATATTATGCAAACTATTTAGTCAGTGATGTTGTGCCACTAGATTTGACTTCTCACTAGCATCGTAAGTTTATGTTTGATGTGAAGAAGTTTTTCTGGGATGACCCATATTTGTTTTCTGTGTGTGCAAATGGATTATTCGTCGGTGTGTTTCTGAAGCAGTGATGATGAGCATTTTTTAGGCTTGTCATTCATCATTGGTCGGTGGATATCATAGTGGAATCAGGATAGCACATAATATCTTACAGTATGGCTACTATAGGCCGACCATCCACTAAGATGCCCACAATAATGCTAAAGCTTGTGACAAGTGCCAAAGAGAGGGTGGTGTTTCCCAAAAGAATGAGCTACCACTTAACCCCATTATGGTTATTGAGTTGTTTAATGTTAGGGGTATAGACTTTATAGGACCGTTCATCAGTTCTTATGGGAACAAGTATATTTTAGTTGTTATAGATTATGTCTCTAAATTGGTGGAAGTGGTTGTGCTTCCTAACAATTAAGGTAAAGGTGTCACAACATTCCTCAAAAGAAACATCTTCTCTAAGTTTGGCATTCCTCGGGCAATCATTAGCAATAGAGGTTCCTATTTTTGTAATTGGTTATTCAACGCTCTTATTGAGAAGTATGGGGTAAAACTTAGGGTGGACATGCCTTACCATCCTTAGACAAGAGGGCAAGTTTAGGTATCTAATTAGGAGATTAAACATATTATATCCAAGACTGTGAATGCAAATTAGACAAATTGGTCGCGAAGTCTTGATGATGTATTATGGGTGTACTGGACTATATTCAAAACTCCCATAGTTATGTCTCCTTACCAACTTTTTTTTTGTAAAGCTTGTAACTTACCTATAGAGCTTGAGCACAAGGCGATGTGGGCTCTCAAAAAGCTAAATCTATACTGGAATGATGTGGCTAATTCAAGATTGAGCCAACTCAATGAACTGGATGAGTTTTGTTTGAGGGAATATGGTAGTTCAGCCCTGTACAAGCAAAAGATAAAGTTGTATCATGATCGTCGCATTGAGCATCACTAATTTTCACCCTGAGACTTAGTTTTACTGTTTAATTCACGGTTGGTGTTTTTTCATGGAAAACTCAAGTCCAAATGGATGAGGCCCTCCAAGGTCACACATATTTTCAACCATAAGGTTGTCGAGTTGGAGAAAATAGCACGCGATTCAAGGTAAATGGCCAAAGAATCAAACCATACTTTAGCAATGCTGATGAAGTGCAGATAGTGGAAGTATGGACACTTGGTGAAGTCTGAGTAACCAAGTAGTCTAAGTCGTTCCATGATAATAAATCAGGCGCTACTTGGGAGGCAACCCAAGATATTAGTTGTAGCTATCATGTATTCTAGTTAAATTTTTATTTTGGACTCATAGGTAGCTTAAATTTCATGTTTTGGCTATAATTTTAAATTCACAAATGGGAAAATTATAGAGTAACAGTTTATTTTGCTGAGAAAGTATAGGAATAGAGTTAGGCAACAAACCAGTATGAAAAGTGTGAAACGTTGGTTCTACGAGTCAGTGTATGGCTCGTGGTTTAAATCACGGCCTATGAAACTAATCGTAGAACCATTTCCAGTGAGCAAATATTTGTGCACTTTAATCCACGAGCCAACTTTATGGTCCATAGGAAAGACTACGGGCCATGAATAGGGTTTGTGGATTGCAAGTAAGATTGTTGATATTTACTAAGTGTTAGGGACACTTACGACCCCAACCTACGAGCCGTAGAACAGTCTATGACTCATGGTTAGAGTTGTAGAACCCAAGCCCTCAAAAGTGAGATTTCAAAATCATGAGACTAGATTTTACAGGCCATAGAACATTCTCTAGTCCGTAATCAGGGTTTTGTAGGATCAAAGTCCCACTTTTACCCAACCTGATAAACTTAAATAAAAGAGGGGTAATCTAATTACCCCTCATTTCTAAATAATTCCAACAACAACAAAACTCTACCTTTTTCTTCCTCACTCCAATCAACTCTGACCACCGTCATCATATTTGCTGGTGAGAATTTCGGCTATCGTACACTATTATGATGTAACCCTAAGGCTCCCTACTTTGATTCTCATCCTTTTCTTGGCTATTTTTCTTGAAATTCTAGTATATACCTCTGTAAATCCTTCGATTGTTTGATTGATTAAATCGAGAATTAAATGGGTGTTGAATTTGTTTATTTTCTTGCCCTAGGGTGATTGGAATATTAGATTGTGATTGAATATGTATGATCATGGCTATTGGCATTGAAAATTAATTGATATATGATCCCATGCCTACTTCATTTATTTTCTTGTATTATCACTGATGTGTTGAATCATATGGAATGAATTTTGAGTTCTTAGTGATGTAAAATGCATGTAGTGTATGGGCAATAACTTATTCTTGGTATCATAATTGACTGGGGTGGTGGAACTTGGACCAATTAAAGAATATGAAATTTTTACACTGTGTGTTCCATGTGGAATACATTAAATTGGTCAGCAGAGTGAATATTTTATGCCTTGGACTAAATTGGTAATGAGGGGTAGGATGGTAATTTGCCTATGTATGTGTTAGGATGAATTGGAATGTGTTGCTTGTATGTTGGAAGTATTTAACTATGTTTGATTTTCCATTGACTTCAATATTGTTGAATTTTATATACCCTGTTAGTGTGACCCAGTCAATGTGCAGGAGTAATTGTTTATTTTTCATTTGATTGGGACTATCTAAAATTTTAGTCATCTCATGCATGAAATCGGATGAAATGGTTAACTTAGGAAATTCAGTTGTTGTTCTTCAAATTTATGGGGGCCTTTTATGGCCCGTTGTTTAATGCACGGACCATTGTTTCCCCTTGTAAGTTAGGATCAATAACTTAGATTTTCAAAAAATTAACAGGAGGAACCTGTTTACGAATCATAGTTGAAACTGCAGCCTGTAACATTATTTGTAGTTTCCAATGCCTACAAAAATTAATTTCTAAGTTTGTACCTATAACCTAGTCTATAACTCATAGTTCATTCTATGGGTCATGACTGGGTCTATAAGTACAGTTCCAGTAGCTAAACTTATAGTGCCTATTTCTACAAAGGCCTTCTACGGCCCGTAGTTTACTCTACACCCCGTAGGTGAGCCTTCATGGTATCTTTTGTGAAATTTTTTGTTTAACTTTTATTTTTCATTTTGTGTTCCTTGGTATTCATGTGAGCTTTTAATGTTGTGTTTGCAAATATCATAGGTCCATGACTAAGGAGAGATGAGATAAAGGCTATGTGGGCTAGACTCAATGATGAGCCATCAGAGTTCATCCAAATGAGGGCATTGTGCTACCACGTATGAGGGAGAAATCTAGATAGTTCTTTCTTGCCCAACCACCTTCCATAGCTACTCAACCTGCCCAGTCTGAGGATGGAGGTTCATAGAGGAGTAGCTTTATCTAGATGACAAACTCTGGAGATGGGTCCTTCTTAGGCTCTCGAGATAGAGATGGCTCCGAGTTAGATAAGGAGTCAGGGTCAGGGTAAGTGTCCGTGGAGACGAGTAGGTCTGCCCCAGCACAAGTTTTAGCTTTTAAACTGATAAGATGTTGGTGTGTCAAGGGCATGTAGGAGATATACAAAGAGGATATCCTATAGGATGACAGTGACTGACAGACCCAGACTATTTTTTAGGAGTCAAGGATAGTCACTTCTGGGTTTGAAAGTGCACCTATACTCCAAGACACCATGGCTCGTTACATCTTAGACTGGTTGGTAGCACTGTCAGGGAAGTATTCCTCAATACTGGTTTAAGACTTTTATACCTCATATGATGCTACTATCAACGAAGTGATGCTGAAGGAGGAAAATTCCCTCTCCCAACCCAGATTGACATTGACGATGGTGTGTGGTATTCCAATCGACATATCAAAGACCACCATCCATAAATTCCTATTTGGTCCTAAGTACCAGGCTCTTGTGATGATAGCAGAGTTTGAGTATAGGTTGGGGAAGGCCCGGGACAAAGTTCTGATGAGAGATGTGGCCCGTAAGGTCATTTTGATAAGATGGATTTCCAGCCATATAGCTAAGTGAGGCCAAACGCTAACTTGGTATCCAGTTTTGTGTCTATTGTAAAGGCCTCGCTCAACTTTACAGGTAAATTTTAGTTGGCTATTATATGTATGCAGATCTGGCTGACCTAGGCGGATAATACACTTATGACAAATCATGTAGTTTTTGTTGTCAGCATCATTATTAGATATGAGATTTATTTTACTTTGTGTATAGAAAATGAGATACACGAGCAATCTCTGAGGAGGTCCACTTTAATCTCGTTCCCCTATTTGATTCAGTGAGTATGTATAGACGTGGGCACGGAGATCATCGAGATTTAGAGGACTCAATATGTCATCTTGATAATGGCCGATGAGAATCCAGTGGCTATATGGCAGGCACCAAATCTTGAGCCCTCTACCACCACCATTGTTGCTACTGTTGAGACCTCTATAAACTGATTTTGAGATAGATATGGGGGGCACTACTAATTCATCCATTGTACCAGAGGTTGTACCCATATGTCCTTAGACTATAGGTATGGTTTATGTGTTCGTGGAATTTATCCAAGCTCTGGTGCAGAGAGAGGTTTGAACTGAGTCCTAATTGATTGAGTTACTGCAGCAGATTAGGCCTTGGGTTCACAAGGTTATAGTAGAGTGTGAGCAGTGTGTACAGGAGTGTTTCACGACCACACGTGAGGAGAGATTGGTATCATTTCATGGATGTGTGGATGTGTTTGAGAGGCATATGGAGAAATGCCTCAGATCGACTCAGACTCCTGATATTACAACCATCTCGACAAAGATCCAGCAATTCCGTAAGGATATGAGGACAGTGACTCCATAACCAATGATTATTCCTCTACCTAATATAACTATAGAGGCGATAAAATTATTTTCTAATGATCCCCCAGCCAGTGCCTCTACGAAGAGGTGTTGTACTACTGATTATGCTCTTAATATTGCTAGGCCAGATGTAGAGAGGCTGGAGTAAGAGCAGGTGGAGGGTGTGAGATGAGCCTCTATTATGGAACAGATGGAGTGGTAGGTATGAGAGTAGGAGATAGTAAGGGGTGTTGGACCCTCAGGACATGTAGTCGCGATTGCGGAGACCACTCGACAGGTTGAGGGTGGTGAGCCACAGACTGACATTGGCGCTTAGGTGCCTAGGTATGTCCATTTTTTACCCCTATGTTATATTGTTTTGATTTTTTATTGCATTGAGGACAATGCAAAGATTTTTGATGAGGTGTGGGTAGTTATAGGTTGCAGCGAAGTCTGAGTAACAAAGGCTTATATCTAGTCTAACTTTTTAGTTTGCAGGGTTTCCTTGCCTATGTTATTTCCCTAAGTACATTTACTCTATGTTCTTTCCCCAAGTACACTTACTTTTTGTTGAACTGCATGTTTAGGATATATAAATAGTATCATGATACTGTTTATGTTGGACATCCGGGTGTTAAAAGGATGATGGCTTTACTGTCTCGAAATTATTTTTGGCCTAAAATGGAGGATGACATTAAGGCATATGCAAAGTCATGTCTTGTATGTCAGCTGGACAAGACGGAATGGAAGAAGAAAGTTGGTTTGTTGCAGCCTTTACCCATTGCGTAGCATCCATAGGCTTTTGGTGGACTTCATTAGTGGGTTTCCAAAGATGGATGGAAAAGCGTCAATCATGGTCGTGGTTAACAAGTTCTCTAAAAATGGTATCTTCATCACTGCTCCTACTCTATCTTCTTCTGAAATAGTTGTTGAGTTATTTTATAAGCATGTTGTGAAAAACTTTGGTATTTCATTGGATATTATGAGTGATCGGGATGCTAGATTTACTGGTCGGTTTTGGACTTCTTTGTTCAACCTGATAGGCCCTAATTTCAAGTTCTCAACTACTAACCACCCACAAACTGATGGACAGACGGAAAGAATTAATAATTTACTTGAGAAATATCTCAGACATTATGTGACTGCAAATAAGAGGAATTGGGTAGACTTGCTAGATAGTACACAGTTTTGTTATAACTTGCACAGGTCATCTGCAACAGAGAAGAGTCTGTTTGAACTAGTATTGGGTATGCAACACCAAACACCATTGGAAGTTGCCAGAACTGATGCACAAGGGAAATGTCCTGCTGCTCAAAAGTATGTGCATGACAAATAAGAGATGCTAGATGAGGCGCAGGATAGCTTGAGGAAGGCAGCAAAACGAATGAAGAAGTATATTGATCAGGGTCAGCATTCTTTTGAATTCCAAGTTGGGGACAAAGTGTTGCTAAAATTGACTCCATAGATTTGGAAGAAAATCAGTAACACAATAGTGCATCGTTCACTTATTGCAAAGCATAATGGGCCTTTTGAAGTGGTTGAAAGAGAGGGTGAAGTTGCCTATAAGTTAAGTCTTCCATAGAGACTTAAAATTCACCCCAAATTCCATGTGAGCTTTATGAAGCCTTTCTATAGAGATGCTGAAGATCTAACAAGGTCAGCGCTAAGATGTATTCCACCTGTAGTGCGGGCACATTTTGAGGATAAGATTGAGAAGATTCTGGATCATAGGTTGGTTGGGTATCACAAGAAGAGCAGGCGGACTGAGTTCCTGATTAGTTGGAAGGGCAAGCAGGAATTTGATGCAACCTGGGAGAAGGCAGCATCCTTGTGGCAGTTTGAGGATCAGATCAAAGAATACCTTGTGTTGCTACACCAAAACAACCAAGTCAGAGTAGGCATCTACCTAATCGAGGATGATAAGATCATCAGGTGGGGGAAGTTTGTCAGACCCTCAACCTGATAATTCGAGCGGCTCGGACATGGATAGTGATTTACGTGATGAGCCTAGCCAAGGCCCCTTGACTTTAGTCAAGATTAAGTTTAGCTAAGGAAAACCTTAGTAGTGGCATGGCTAAGACATACAAGGCAAGACGTGGTTAAGGTAAGGCAAGGGTTGGGTAAGCTAAGGCAATGCAAGGCTGAACATGGCTAAGGCATGACATAACTGGGCAAGCTAAGGCAAGGCAAGGCTATGACGTAGCAAGGTCGTGGCTAGACAAGTTTGAGACTATGTACTAAGTAGGATCAAAGGTGTAGCGAATCAGACCCCAATGGCAAGTTGTGCACGGCAGGATTTGTGCCATGGCACAGGCACGTGTGCAAGGTCTGGGCATCGCACAAGCATGCTGGGCAAAAACAAATCTGGGCACCAAGGGTAAGACATTGGCACCAAATTTGAATGTTGGCCGCATGTTCCATGCACATGCGTGGGCAGTTGGCGGTTATTTTAGTTCCTATCCATTTTTGATATGTCAGCATGTTTGGATAAACTTGAATTTTAAATATGCCTATCAATTGGGGATATCAACTAAGTTAGCAGGCACATGGCTGCCACATGACTGGGCATGTTATGGCTTATATATAGGCACAGGCAATCAGTCTGGACAGTATAGTTGGCATGGACGAATTTTTATAGGCTAAATATTTTGTGCTTCTTTGTTGGCATGAGTTGAATAACAAAGTTGAAAATTCATTCCTAAACTTACTTGTGTTCTAATTTTGTAGTCAGAGTTTGTGTTGGGACCAGATAGGGTAGGCAAAAAAGTAGGTTGAGGGTGGCTACCAAAAGTGGCCCTAGTTCACAAGTTGGATATTGTGCACGTTAACTTAGGCTAAAAGACTAAGTTGATAATGACTATTACATGAAAATCATAGCAAGATAGGGAAAGAAGTATAGAAATACAATAAAAAAGGGTAAAATATGAAGTGGGTGCGAGAAAAATAATTAATGGCCAGAAATGTGAGCTAAAAAGAAAAAGAATTGAGTAAAATCAAAGCCAATGAGCTAAATATTAGAATAAATGCAACCGAAATTGTTTAAAATAGGAAAAGGGGAACAATGCGTTAAAAAAATCAGTGTTGGTAAGGATAAGTCTGAAATAATGCAATGTCAAGGAGGTCCATTAGTCACTATGTTCCAAAAATATCATACCAATCCCATTGAAAATACGTTACAAGATAAGAAAGTCCTATAATGATGCTAGTTCAACTGTTCAAATGTTATAGTCGTGAATATAGGGGCAAGCCTATAGTATTATATAGAGTGTTTGAATATCTATTATGAAGTGTCTTTGTCAGTCCTGAGTATTTCATCTAAATATATCAGTCTGCATGAAAAACGAGACTTTATTATGTGACGGTACTTGAATTGCATTGTTAACTGTAGATTATCTCGATGATTGTTGTTTATGTGCATTGCCTTGACTGTCAATGTTACACTGTCATGTATTGATCCACTTGAGTTTGATAACTGTCTTGTATATTTACTGATGGTTTGACTAGGTATCTGTGACTTACTAAGATATGATATATTCCATGAGATTGAGGTCTATGTGTTTGTTGTACTGCTTATGTTAGATTGAGTCTGTCTCTTGAGGACAAGCAATAATTTTATGTTGAGGGTGTTGATGTGATGCCAAAATAGGCCCTTTTGGTGCTTTAAACTTAGAATATTTTGTGTTCTCAAAGAGGTGTTAGTAAGTTTGATGTATTTTTATGTTTATTTGGCAAGATTACAACAGTTAAGATATATTTGGGCAAAATTGGACAAATTGCAGCTTTTTAAGGTTTCACGAGACCATCTACGGTCTATGGATCATTTCATGACCCATAGATAGGTTGTGTAGCTCTGATCCAGTGAAGGGACACTTTTGTTAAAGTTTATATTATGTGTTAATAAAATGGCTCATAGGTCATTCTACGGTCTGTACATCAGTCTGTAGTTTGAGGTCCAGAGGATATACATAGTTACTGAAGAGTTACTAAACGAAGGCTTCTACAGGTCGTTAGTCAAAGGATGGTCCGTAGGATGTACATTAAAGAAAATTTCTAGAGAATGCAATCTACGAAGTCAATTTATGGAACGTGAAAGCATCTACGGCCCATAATTCTATTTTTGAAAAGTTTCGATTCCAATTTTCTTATTACGTTTAGGATTTGGTTTTCTTTTATTATAAATAGGTTTTTAGATTTTTTTAGACATATAGAACTTGAGACTTGATATTATTACATTGTTTAAGCTTGTTCTTGAGGATTTCTTGTGGATTACTTTTGACTTTATCTTCGAGTTATAATATTCTAATTTTCGTGAAGATTTTGGATTTCATGTTCTTCGATTCTTCGTTGTAAGTGTTTAATTATGCAAATCCATAACATGATTCTTTTATCTACAATGAACATAAGTAGCTAAATCCACAACAAGGGTTGTGGAAACCATGAAGAACTAACAAAGTAAAAACCAAATAACTTGTGAAGTTGTCTTCTTCTGGTTTTAAAATCTGATTGTAACCCTAATAACTATCAAGAAAATAGTACTAGCCTTTCCTGATAATCGATCAAGCATCAGGTCCATGAACAGCATAGGGAAGTGATCCTTTTCTATTAAAGCATAAAGTTTATGATAATCCATGAAAACCCTCCAACTTGTGACTTGCCTCATGGGAATCAATTCATTGCTAGTATTAGGAACCACATTGATACCTCCCTTATTTGGAATGCACTGGACTGTACTCAACTATTCACTGCCAGCGATTGGATAAACCACACCTGCATCTAACCACTTAATAATCTCTTTATTCACTACCTCTTGCATTAGTGGGTTAAGACGTCTTTGGACCTCAATGCTCGGGTTATAGTGTTTGATAAGTTGAATCTTGTGAGTGCAGATGCCAAGTGGGATAACAATGATGTCTACAATCATCCATCCAATAGCCCTTTTGAATCTATTGAGGACTGAAACCAATGCCTCCACCTATTCATCATTAAGATATATAGCAGTAATCATAGGTAAAGTATTGTTAGCTCCCAAAAACACATACCTCATGTGGGGTAGAAATAAACCTTCAATTCCAACACCGGTGGCTCTTCAATGGATTGTTTAGTAGGTGGTGACTCATGCATTTTCAAGTCCAACTCAAGATTGATTTGGTGTCTAGGATATCCATGCGATCTAAGTTCTTTAACCATCTCATCATAGTTCGGGATGCGCTCACTCTCAAAATTCATAAACAACACCTCAAGAGTTTTGACACCTAATCTTTCCTCTATGGGTACCTCCGGTTGCACTTCATCAACATAATAGATCACAGAGACAAGTTTTAAATTATCAGGTCTCTTCGTGAAATAGCCAACATTGAAGATAACTTCTTCTTCGTTCAATCTAAACGTGAATTATCCTAACTCTATATCCACCAGTGTTTGCCCAGTGGCTAGGAAAGGTCTTTCCAAGATGATTGAGACGTCGAAGTCAACTTCACAATCAAGTATCACAAAGTCCACAGGGAATATGAAATTTCCAACTCAAACTAGAACATCATAAAGTATCCTCACAAGTTTCTTTAGAGTCTTATCTGCCATTAACAACTGCATTGACATAAAAGTGGGGGCTCCCAAGCCCAACTTCTTAAACACCACAAGAGGAATTAGGTTGATGCTAGCTACTAAGTCACATAATGCCTTTTCAAGGTTAAATACTCCAATGGTGCAAGGTATGGTGCATGCTCCGGGGTCCTCCTTCTTTTGCACTAAGAACCTTGTTGCAATGGCTCTGTGTAACAACCTGAAAATTTTCAAAATCTCCTTGTGATTGGCATTATATAATGTACTACAAGTCATGATTGAGTTTTGGTGGCCACGGGTTGAGTCTAGCTACTAAGTCACATAATGCCTTTTCAAGGTTAAATACTCCAATGGTGCAAGGTATGGTGCATGCTCCGGGGTCCTCCTTCTTTTGCACTAAGAACCTTGTTGCAATGGCTCTGTGTAACAACCTGAAAATTTTCAAAATCTCCTTGTGATTGGCATTATATAATGTACTACAAGTCATGGTTGAGTTTTGGTGGCCACGGGTTGAGTCTAAGTGGCCGAATGCAAATTGGGCTAGTTGGTGGCCTAGAGGGATAGTTTCGGCAGTGTAAGTCAAACAAACATAACGTTTTATGTGGGATGCACCATGTGGGCTACCATATATAAAATTGAATATCTTTGATTTAGCTTTGCAACACAACTGGTTTCACTCAATGTGAAGTTTGGATGAGGGAGATATGGTCCAAACAGTGAGACTGTATGAAATTCGGAAGCCATTGGAGAGAGGCTCAGAAAAATGGCCACGGACAGGGCCACGAGCCTTGAAAATTTGGAAGGATTTTCTAGGGTGTCTTAAAGTGTTCCAGTGAGCTAGGGGTGGCCTGGAACCACCCCTAAGCCAAGTCTAAGTCAACGAGACCATGGACGGCCCGTTAGACATTTGACGGCTCGTCCACTGTCCCGTCAAGTTGGACAGTGGCTTGGACAAGCCATGTCCATGTTTGGGAGGCTAAGCGTGGACTGAAGGGACCCTCTCACGAGCCGTCACACCTTGCACAGACCGTTAAGTTGGTCGTCAAGTGCAACAGAGAGTTTTCCGTGAGTTCGCGTTGAAAGTTTGGCTAAGTATGGTGAGATGGTGAGGTTGACGGGCCGTCTGCCTCTAGACGGCACTGTAGCTTCCTTTTGACATTGTTTTATTCCAGAAAGTTATGTTTTATTAAGGGAATTTTCAGAATTTTTACTTTTTCTAAGCCTCTTTTAAGTCCTCTAGGGTCCCTAAAACCATAAGTACATATCAATAACCGTACATCTTCTTTGAAACGCTTTCAAACTTCTTCAAATCCTCTCAAGCCTTTTTGATCACCATTGTGGAAGGTTCAAAGAAACATTTGGGGAAAACGTTCAACTCTTGATCCTCTACGCAACCCTAGTGTTGTTATAAGGTATGTGGGTTTTACAATTCGTGGGTTCTTCCACCCATGAAGCCCAAGAACCCTAACTCTTTAAATTATGAAGTTTTTACGTTCTATATAGTTATGGGTTCTCTTGATTTCGCAAAACTCTTGACGTTTGGTGTTCACTGTAGATTTTAGGTTATCTCACTATGAAATTTATTCTTGAAACTTATGATTTACTCCATTAAAGTTTGAAGAATTAGTATTGCATGTAATTTTCTTGAATTTTGATGCATGGGTGAGTCCTGCCAACTAAACTTTGAAATTTTCATTTGAATTTGAAGAAGAAAGTTTTGAATTGTAAATTTGAAGTTTGAATCCTA